>APFE030801641.1:61035-109344 GCA_000404065.3 Pinus taeda
ATATATATATTGATTTATCAAAGAGATTGTCGATGGGGATTTGGATTGATGGTGAATGGATGCACTGTTAAGACACTCTTGGCGATAGGTCACTAGTTCAAATCCCCCGTGGGTGTTTACCTACCAAAAGAGAAAAAGAATTATCAAAGGGATACAATAAGAATAATGCCTTGTGTAACACCCCCTAGTATCCCAACTAGGCAATCCCACCGCTTCTGACTCTGATACCATAATCACAATATACAAACATATAGAATGACAAGATAGTAAAATAACATGATAGATAATCCATAAAACATGTAGATGACTTGTTTCAATCACTTATCTATGAAATTTGTTGACTACCTATATGACTTAGACATACCATCCAACCATATACAATGTTACTCGTGCTCTCTTAGCTTTCTATCGCCCTCGAGTTAGTGACATTACTCGATGATGGTAATGCCTTCTAAAGCCAGGTACATATCCACAACCAGAAACAAATAAGGGCAAGGTCCAAAATCATAACAACCTCTAACCAATAATCTCATATGCTCCATTAGCCTCGCACTCAATTAATGCACCCCATTCTTTTCCCTAACAGTCAATCGGGTGATACCACTACCTCCAGGGTGACCAAATTAGTCGACCATGTATTTCCTAAAACATGTGGCTTCCAAGAGTTCCTACTACCCTTATGAGTCTATAATTACCCTCTAGGCCCTCACATATAGACACTTGTCCCCACTTAGCCACATCCAATTGAATAGGAGAACCACTGTTATGTTTTTTAATGATATATTATAATATTATAATGTATCAAAGCACTTTTACAATTATGGAGTGCTAGCCGCCCATACACTTTTTGTACCTCGATCTACAACCATGTTGGTATTATGTTAATCCCATTGTATTTACATAATATGTAAACTAGGCCCACTCACCTAAAAAATTATACATAAGCAAGCACACAGGCCTCATTGGAACTTAGTGATGGGCTTCCCAATTCGGTGCAAAATAAAGCCCATATAACCTTTCCTAGGCACATAGAGGCTATATTAAATCTCTCCTTTTACACTTAATAATGTTTTCTTAGCTTTAATAAGTTCTTAGGAAGGTTTAGAGATAATTTCTTATTATGTGCCTAATATTAATTAACTTGTAGAATATTGAGAGAATCTTGAGTGAATTTTGAAGATATGTAGAATGAGAGAATTTTGGGACTTTCTTCGATGGAACAACAAATGAATAAGATATTATGAAATTATTGAACAAATTTTGTAGCTCCACTGATTGAGAAAATCTAGGGATGTATTCAATCCTACAATAGAAATCAAAACTCAATATTTAAAGAAGATTCCTATTGTTGAGGACTAGATCCACGTTTTGAGGGATTTTGGAGGGGAAAGATGCTTCCTTTCAAGGGGGATGCTTCCCAATCAAATTGTATAAGTACCAATTCAAATTAGCTCCTAGGGGCATGAAATTGTTGGCCTTGTGAAGAAAAATTGTTATTTAGCAATTCTACTTTCATTTATAGCAGGGATGTACTTGATTTGATCTGATTAATGAAGTTTGGTTTCATTTCCAGTTTCTAAGCCTTGGTTTCCCTCATAGGAATTTGAGTATAGTTGGGATTGGCCATCCTAGGAGCCTCAGGTCCTTACTATACAATTTATTTATCTTCTTTGCATTTCTTAGTCACGTACATATCTTATTCTTGCATTTCGTATTTTTGCATTTAGTATCCATGCTTCATTTATTGTTGGTTAAATTAGTTAAATGATTGAAATAATTTGATTTTTAGGTCATACATATAGTTAAAATTATGAAGCATCCTTATAACAACCCTAAAAAATAGTATTCATCATTGAGTTACTTGGATTAGTTTACTAGTTCATAATTTTGAAATTTCTAGTTTCAGTAATAAATTTTTGTTTAATTTTAGCACATGTTGATGAACCTATTTTGAGTTTATTCCACTTATGTTGAAGTTTAAAAACATTCAAATTAATAAAAAAAAATTCACCCCATAGCATTTTCACTCTATTAGGTGAGGAATTTGAGTATTTAGATCAACTTACTAGTTCATTGTTATGAAATTTCTGGTTTTTAGTTGTAAATTTCTACTGAATTTTAGCACATGCTAATGAAGATCTTTCAAGTTGGTTCAACATAGATTTAATCCTAAAAAAATTAAAATTAATATAAAAAACTCCCGTAACATTTTCATTTTATTAGCTTAGGAATTTGGCAGGTTAACTCGAGAAATAAGCTAGCTATAAGTTTCGTGTAACAGAATGGAGGTATCTTGCAACAATCTTGTAGTAACACAAATTTCCCTAAATTTCTTCTAGAATTACATCCAAATATTTTCCTTTATTTATCATCCCTCCATAATGTCATTTAAACCTTTAAGATGGATTTGAGAATACCAGAGACTCCATAGGAACTTTGCTTTCATAGTTTGATCTGGATTTTCTGTGCTACTAGAATTAACCAAGATCTTTTAATTCTGTGATGTTAACAAAATTGCATGTGAAAGAGTATGAAAAACCGTATGTGCGTGCTTTAAAGAAGAGGAAAAATAATGACAACCATCAATGCAAAGAACACAAACAAGTTGATAATGAAGTTCACCAAGTGTGGGTTACGACTACGGGCTAGATGTTAAGAGTGGGGAGGTTACTTCATTAAATGTTGAAGAATGACATTAAGTACATGGTACATTATTTGTCATTACAAGGGTAAACTCCCTCAAATAGAGTGGGATTTCCCTCCATGAGACGTTCTCCTATAAGATCTCTCACTCATATGGGCCCTCCCTTAGCATGAGAAGATAATAAATTCTCATATGACATGGCATACAAGTATCTTTCAACATAATGGTAACAAGGATGTCAAGAACAAAATCATCATCTCAGAAAATCAAAAGAAAGACATAGCATCATCGCGTCATATATGTCCACTTCCGGGGATGGCATGAAAATGCAAATCATAGTTACAAAAACAGACATCATCGTTGAATTTGTGGCACGAAATCATGTTAAACAACTATAAACTTGACCCCTTTTTGATACTGTCATATTTGGACCCTCGAGAATCTCAAAGATTCTCCAAAGATTCCTTATTAATGGCTCCCTGAAATCTTGCTACTCAGAAGACCATTTTGAGTCCACCATCGTGCTCCTTGTAAAATTTTGATAAAAATGACTACAAAGTTGGCATCATTCTCCCTTTGTACAAAATCATTCTCCCAGAGAATCTTTTAGATTCCTCAAGCTTCTAGAAAATGAATATTCTCAAAATGGTTGTCTTCAAAAACATGCCATCCGAATTTCGCTATTATTGGGTTCAGTGATGCTTCTTCTATCCCAGATGAATGAATGTTTGGGTTTAAATATGTGTTTTTGCATAAACAATACAAAGACAAGCCACTTGGGCCATTGGTGGCAGGGTTAAGTTGGGCAAGGGAGGTCGGTGGTTCCAACCCTGCCCTCACTTGAAATTTCTTGTGGTTACATAACGATTTTGGTGTTTTACACAATTTGGTGGTAGAGGCGCATTCAGTTTGGTTTTGTTTTGATTAGGTTGCCACATTGAGCTGGCTGGCCACTGGTCGATGTGAGTTCAAACCCTATCGACCCATTGTATTCTGCCATGTTGTGCCGTCTGGTTGGGTGGGTCCGCCATTGGGTGGCCCACCCACCTTGTTTGACTATATCATATAACAATTTCTTTTGGTGTGGCAGCCCACGACCCCTTTTTTATAGATTTTTCATTTTATTTAAACAATATGGCGAAAATTTTCCCACCGAATTTTTAGGATCACCGGCAAAATTAAAGAGGCAAAATAATTTGCCCGTTCTAGCAGCTGTTGTAACATTATTAGTTTTGATAATTTAAATTTGCTTATATAATAGGTTTTAGTACTTTAGAAATAATAAATGGGTTTGCAAGAGTAAAATGCGCCCTCAAAATGTAAATTTAAGTCTCATTAGCTGATTGATTTAGTTAATCATGCATTTAAACATGATTAAATGATGTAATAAAGTAAATTCAAACATGGTTTATAAACAAACGAAAATGAATTTTAAAAAACAGAAAGTGGTTTTTGTTTATAACATCCTCATGTACGAAAACCACTCTCATTTTTCTAATAGCTATTATGGTTTTGGAGATAAAAATTCATCTTTGAAGGCATGTTTTCCAGACATTTCGTGTTTTAGTCACCTTTTTATAGAGAATATGGTAGCTAAACAAAGATGAATCTTGGGAAAATGGAGGAGGTTTTTGTTCCTACAATTCTATTGTACAAACACCTCTCTCCGTTTTGTAACAGAGGTTATGGTTTGGGATATTTGGATGAATCTTTTCAGGCATGTTTTTTGGAATTCTCCTTTTCTTAGTCAGTGTTTTCAAATGCAGTTTCCAAGCAGGGGGAAACGAATTTTCAAAAAATGAAAGGGGTTTTGTTGCTAACATGAACATCTACAAATGCTTCTCTCCATTTTCTAACATCTATTATGTTGGGAGATACAAAGGTATTACAGGACCCTATTTTTTCAGAATTTCGAGATGAAAAAGCTCAAAGACAGTTAGTGACATGGAGGCCACCTGATCAAATATGAGTTGCAATCAAATTTAAATTTCTCTTATTTATCAAAAAAAAATCCTCAAGGATAGTACTAGAACTCTTCAAATAGTTTTAGTTACCTTTATTTGTGTTCTATTTTTGTAATAAAGTTTTATGATATTTGTAATAACTCTTGATATTTTTATCAAGATATTCTGTGAGGAAGTTGTATAAATACTTCGTCAATTGAAGTAATATGGGTTGGATTTTGATGCCAAGGATCTTAAACTATGTAATAGCTTCTCTTATAGAATTCTAAAGAAAGCCTTCCAGCTCTAGTTATGACAAAATTTTGTGTTTCTTGTATGTCTTTCTAGTGTTTTCATAACTTTTTTCTATATATGTTCAAAGAAATTGTAGGAGGGTTTGGGTAAGGTAGATTAAGTCTTAATCTCCCTGTAATTCCCTGCAAAACCATAACCTTTAGAAAGAGATTAGCTTATTAGACTATCTGTCTGAAATAGTTCCTCTTGGAATCAGTTTCACTTTGGCCTCCTGTTACCTTTGAATATGTTTTTGCTGGGCTGTAGAAATCTTCTATGCACATCTAAATTTCCCTAGTTGTTAAGTAGTCACTCTGACTACTCAATTTTTAGGAATCCCGTTACATTCTTGTACGATATTTCTTGAAAAATTTAAGTCATTCTCTCAGGCTCGAAGCTGACACTTGTTCAGTGAAATGTGAACAACGTTAAACAAAGCCTCCTAATAACTGATGGAGCCCCCTCTATTTCAAGGGCCATCTTGAACCTAAAGGCTATTTGAGTTGGTTTCCTGGCATAGTTTTTGCATCCAAGGACTACCTACAAGAAACAGGTACAAAATAAAGCATCGTTGTTGGGGAGCGAAGTAACGAATATATATTTCTTCGGGGAATGATAAATATTAGATCTATTCTTTTCTGGTGAACAAGGAGTAGACATTTATTATTGGTTGCATTTATTTCACCTGGAGATTCCACTTTGTCATATGGCGATTCCACTGGGTGACCAATCCCGTTGTTTCAAAATTTCAGCTGCCTTTACTACTATGAAAGGTTCATTGATACTTTCAATCAGTAGTATATGTCTCTCCCTGTTAGCCATGGTAAAAAATCTAAAATGTCTATAGAGGATGCAACTTTTAAAGTACACCTATGAGCATAAGTTTTCCATGGGATTTTATGTTCATATTGCATATATTCTTCAGATTTTCAGCTCCTCCCAACATGGTTTGTCAATAAATCCACTTCGCACTTGGTTACATTGGAAAGCGGATTACACCTAATAGTGTAAATTTTTTTAGTTCAGTTAGATAAAGGTGTGGGGATTAAATAGATTTTTTGAGTTTCAATATGTAGTAGATCAACGTGTTCGATGTTTATGAGTGGTGTGATTTGAAGAGTATATGATAGATCAACTTATATTTTCAGACTTTAGAAATTTTCAGTTTTCAAATTTCAGTATGAAAGAGTATCAGAATTATTGTAGGCATATGGTTGCATTGCACAGTTTTAGGTTGTAGTGTGTAGTGTGCAGTAACAGAGTATTCAAATGAAAACACTGATCCATGGAGATTCATTATATTTAGACATAAGATGGAAAATTAGTGGTTGGTGGTTTTATGGTATGACTCCATGCCCAACACCAAAAGGAAACCAGTCTACTAGTTCAGTGCATCCCACAGGGGAAAGAAGTCCCCGTTGGAGCCGATGTTGTAACATGATTAGTTTTGATAATTTAAGTTTGCTTATATAATAGGTTTTAGTAGTTTAGAAATAATAAATGGGTCTGCAAGAGTAAAATGTGCCCTCAAAATGTAAATTTAAGTCTCATTAGCTGGTTGATTTGATTAAATGATGTAATAAAGTAAATTCAAACATGGTTTACAAACAACCGAAAATGAATCTTCAAAAATGGAAAGAGGTTTTTGTTTATAACATCCTCATGTACAAAACCCACTCTCAAATTTCTAATAGTTGTTATGGTTTTGGAGATACAATTGCATCTTTGAAGGCATGTTTTCTAGAAATTCCATGTTTTAGTCACCTTTTTGCAAAGAATATGCTGGCTAAACAAAGATGAATCTAGGGAAACTAGAGGAGGTTTTTGTTCCTCAGATTAACAGAGGTTATGGTTTGGGATATTTGGATATCTTTGCATACATGTTTTCTAGAAGTTTCCTTCTTTTAGCCAGGGTTTTCAAATGCGGTTTTCGTGCAGGGGGGAACAAATTTTCAAAACATGAAAGAGGTTTTTGTTGCTAACATAATCATTTACAAAACCCTCTCTCATGTTTCTAACATCTATTATGTTTTGGGAGACACAAAGGTATTACATGACCCTACTTTTCAGAATTTCGGGAGGAAAAAGCTCAAAGAGAGTTAGTGACTTGGAGGCCACCTCATCAAATATGAGTTGCAACCAAATTCAAATTTCTCTTCTTTATCAGAAAAATCCTCAAGGATAGTACTAGAACTCTTTAAATAGTTTTAGTTACCTTTATTTGTGTGCTATTTTTGTAATACAATTTTCAAATATTTGTAGTAGCTGTTGATATTTTTATCAAGATATTCTGTGAGGAAATTGTATAAATATTTCATCAATTGAAGTAATATGGGTTGGCTTTTGATGCCAAGGCTCTTAAACTATGTAATAGCTTCTCTTGTAGAATTCTAATTAAATCCTTCTGGCTATAGTTATGACAGAATTTTGTGTTTCTCGTATGTCTTTATAGTGTTTTCATAACTTGTTTCTACATATGTTCAAAGAAATTGTAGGAAGGTCTGGGTAAGGTACATTAAGTCTTAATCTCTCTGTAATTCCCTGCAAAATCATAACCTTTAGAAAGAGATTAGCTTATTGGACTATTTGTCCAAGATAAGTCCTCTTTGACTGGTTTTTTCTTAATGCTTTCTGATAGCCATTAAAAGAGATTAACTTATTAGACTATCTCTCTGAAATAGCTCCTCTTGGAATCAGTTTCACTTTGGCCTTTTGTTACCTTTGAATATGTTTTTGTTGGGCTATAGAAATCTTCTACACACATCTAAATTTCCCAATTTGTTAAGTAGTCAGTTTGACTCCTCAGTTATTAGGAATCCCCTTACATTTTTGTACCATAATTCTTGAAAAAACTAAGTCATTCTGTCAGGCTGGAAGCTGACACTTTCAGAAGGGACCCTGTGAGAAAGGCCTTTAATCATGATTAGGGATTATCATTGATCGCCAACCATCCCCATTAAAACCCTAAATCTGGCCATTGTGCTTTAAATGATGTTGTTCAATGATAGGTGAACAATGTTAAACAAAGCCTCGTAACAGCTAAGGGAGCCCCCTCTGGTTCAAGGGCCAGCTTGAACCTAAAGGCTAGTTCAGTTGGTTTCCTGGCGTAGTTTTTGCAGCCAAGGACTGCCTACAGGAAACATGAACAACAACAGCCAAAAAAATAACTTTGATATTAGTTTTTGTTGATAATTTATTTTTTATAAAATTCTAGTTATTTGTCACTAAATTATCTATAAATATTATATAATTTTTGTTTTATTGTTTTAGATTTATTTGTACACTAGTAATTCTGTTCTACTTTTATTTTACAAATAAAATCAAATTACATGTTAGAAGTTCAATTTAAAAACTCATTATCTAATATAGTTCATTGCTTCTAAAATTAGATGCATTTTAAAATAATGTGTAATAATTCTAAATAAAATTTAACTCTATAAATAATGTTTCTTTAGCACACGGTACAATTAAATATATTTTATTTCTTTCAAATTATTTAGGAAAAGTTTCAAATGGTCCACCCTTGATATGTTGCATGCAAAAAAAACATAAAAAAGAACAATAACATCGCCAATGGTTCTAGTTATCCATGTTTTTAAAAATTAAATGTTATTATATTTATTGTTTTAATTTTTGTTTGAACATGACAAGTTCAATTTAAATGTCCACATCTTCCTATATAATTAAAAGTACTAGAATGAATTTAACGTGTGCCATAGACTAATATGAACTACATAAAATCTAATAAAGGCTTCATGCAAAGTCTTGATTTATATTAATAAATGGATTAGATTTGAAATTGAAAAATCTTATTGCTTTCTTCACACTCAAAAACTTACCCTTCACCTTCGGTCTACTACTTAAAATGTCGTTGATATTTCTGGATAATTCTATTATCAAGTCCGTTGCTTCCCAGTCATTCTGATTATATATTATATATTAATGAGTTTGCATCACAATTATTATAGAATTTAGCATATGTACACATATATGAAATTGAAAATACAAGATATGGAATCTGGGTTAAATAATTTTTTAATAAAAATAAAGAATTAAATTTATGGATTAAATTCGATCGTGTAATAGATTATGTTAAAAGAAATAAATGGAAAGATAAAATTAGTAGAAATATGGTGTGCAGTCATTTAGGAAAATGCATAGTCATATCATGCAAAAAAAAAAAAAATTAGTCTTACAATGTCATTTGTATTTGGTGAACATTGTAAAGTATACAATGAATCCATTTTGGATTCTTGAGCCACCATTGTTGCATAAAGGGAAATGTGTAGCTATCACTATTTGCGCATCACCATTTTGTATAACGAGGAGTAATCAAGTTGAAGATAGTAGTGTCGTACAAACCACTGCAACAGTGCTTCAAAATTAAAAGGAAGTTGGAGATATAACAATAGATCTATAGATGAAGAGTTTAGTGAATCCCACTTGAAAGTGGATGGTAATGGAGTGTTACCACCAACACCTAAGTTTGGCATAGTTAAAGCTACCAATGGAGTAACAAGAGGTTTGTTGGATCCAACAATCAAAAATTTTGATGTTAACTTTGATGAAGAAAAATTAACTAGTGACAAGTGGTTGCACATGATGCAACATAAATATATCATTGATATGTTGTTATTTGGTGAGAGAAGACCACTTTCATATGGAAGACAAGTGGAAGACAACCTATTTGCAGCAACATAGGTTGGTAAAGAAGTGGAAAATAAATAATATGATGTAGTGTGAGAGGTAGAGAAGGAAGAGGAAGAGGAGAAATCTCTCATTGTAGAGTAGAAAGAACAAAAGAAATATGGTTCTACAAATGTTTCTGATATAAAATTAACATTTATTTTGAGTGTGCAAGTAAATAGGAAAATCATCTTCCAACTCTAGTAAAATGAGATCATGAAGAAAATGACATAGAACAAGAAACAAAATTTGAACAAAAATTAAAGTTCCTTGAAGCAAGGTTTGAAACACCAGGTTTTGATGAAGTCTGCATAGAAGTTGAAACACTGAGTGTTGAGGACAACATGAATGATGTAGAAAATGAAAATGTTCATGACATTTTCATGTATTGGAGCCTAAAGGGATAACATTCTATTATGGACTTATGTTGCAGCAAATTGATAATCAAAGGTTGATGATGAAGAGAAAACTATAGAAGATTACATCCATTTAGTTCTTTGCATTTCCTAAGCCCTCTTTTTAATGTGCTCTCTTTGATGCAATTTTGTGCCCCTTTTTTACGACATTGTTACATCACACATTTTAGAGATAAATAACATTCATTTTTAAATGTATCATGGCCTATCTTTAGTATCCATGGTATCATGAAGTGCTTGTCTCAATTATTTCAAGAGTATGGGCATGCTTGCCTTATTTGTAAATAGATGCTATACATATATCATTTTAACATCATTTTTTCTCTCTATAGGATTTCATCCCTTCTCTTTCTCTCTCTCTCTCTCTCTATATATTTATATCTCTTTGACAATTTACAAAAGAAATGATGATATATTTTGGGTACATGATATGCTTCCACCCTCATACATAAAGAGGCATCTATTGTTGGAAATTTATTTGATTTTAGGCAAAGATGTCCTAAACTATCATTAATCCCACTTAATACAACCAAAGTATGATTTATGGGCCCATTTTGATTGCTCAAATCATAGTTAAGTTACAATTTACCAATCTTGGGGTCAAGTTACCTTTTCATTATGCATGTAAAACTGATAGGTGAACAGTAGAGATTTAACTTGTACAAAATTTCCATGGAATATTTTTCATAGTAATAAGGATAGAGGGTTAAAATTTATGTTAAAGGTAGTTATGGCTTTATTTTTTAATTTGGTTTTTAAAATGTTATAAAAATAAATTAAAATATTTTGAATATGAAAAGATTACGGTTTTTTAGTCATTTGGTTTACCAATTAAGATTTTCCATGATTAAAAATTATATATATAATATTATTAAACCATAATATTGTAACAAAATCATTTTACCACATAAGAATTTCCATGATTAAAAGTTATATTCCATTTTATAATTATTAATAATAAAGTTATAAATTAATTATTTAGTATGATTTACTTTAATCTTGACGATATATATGAAATTAAGAATGATCAAACATGTTATAATCTGAGTGATAGCTAAGTGAATATGACAATGGCAAGAGGCCGTCCAAGAAGAATGAATTCTATTGCTCGTTCAATATTTTGTACATGATATTTCTCGTCGAATTGTGGAAAAATCCTGTGTGAGTGATGTTTATTACTTGATCTTTTGTTCAATTTTTTCTATAATCAAAACCATTCCTGCAGTTTTGAGTACACTACATTTTTAATAGATTTAATAAAAATGTGTTAAATTTTAAATATAAATTGAAAATTGATTAACATGAGAAATTTCATAATCCAAATTAACACTGATATGTAAAGTCTTGTCAATCGTGTGTCAAACGCAGCGTCTAGCTATTATAATTACCTCACTCAGATAACAACATCGGGAGGTTGGTTTTATTTAAGTATATAGATACCACCTCAATTGAAGGAAGGAAAGAGCGAATAGTATTATGACAGCATCGGATCAAAATCATGAGGATGTGAACCTGCTTTGGATAATTTGGACGAGCCTGTCATCGATCTGGAAAGCTCTGGCGAGCACAGAGGCAGAAACAGGAGGAGAGGCTCCGAACAAGGCGGGCGCAACCTGCTGAGTTCCTGGATTCTGGCTGTTCAGTCCAGAGAAGGCCACTGCGTTGACAGGGCCAATGTTCTGTTGGAAATGCACAAGACCTCGAGGGAACACAAACACGTCTCCCTTCTCCAGCGTTGTGGAGAACAGAGTGTTGTTAGTGGTGATAAAGCCAACCAAGAGAGTACCCTCGATCACCACCAAGATTTCGGTGGCCCGCGGATGTGTGTGAGGAGGGTTGAGGCCCAGAGGAGCAGCGAAATCAAGGCGGACCAACGAAATTCCCAAGGTGTTTAAGCCTGGTAGCTGCGTTACAAAAGCTGGCGTTACAACGAATCCCAACTGGTTACTGGTATCTCCTGGTTTATCTAGGCCCCTCAACCGGAAGTCGTCTGCTGTGACCGTCATCGCATTCTTACATGGAAACCCGTTCACAATAACTGCACAGTTCAAATCAAGCAAAATATATATATAAAATGTTATTCACCCATGATCAGCTAGCAGACATTCGCAAACGCACAAGACATACATATTAAATTACATGTAATTACAACATGGAAACATTACCATTGCTTTGCATATCAGCAACGCAAATGTCTTGTAAAGGATCTGGATCACTTGCACGCACAATAACAATACTATTCGCGTATGATAAGATCACTAGTACTGCAACTGCTAACGCCGGAAAGTATTCCATGTCTGTAACTCACTATTTTCCTTTTCTTCTATTCGAAAATAAATAGAGATGGACTGAATTTGATTATGAATGGAGAGCGTTGCTCCCTTTTATAACTATGGTAAATGATGGTTTTAATAGTTTTTTGAAGTCCGCGAACGAAAGACCTATTGACCCGGTGTTGCAGGTTCACCCACCGAATCCCCTCTGCCGCATACGACTGTGTCAGAGTTCTGGTTAGTTAGAGTCTAAAGAATAAAAAACTCAAGTAATGTACAATTGTCTCAACCAAGTAATCAATATATATGTATATTTTGTGAATATATATACATATCTATATCGGGAGGATATGGTCAGTTGCATATTTCCTCCCACGTTCAAAAATAGAAAAAGTCTACCCAATATATATGTATATTTTGTGAATATATATACATATCTATATCGGGAGGATATGGTCAGTTGCGTATTTCCTCCCACATTCAACAATAGAAAAAGTTTGCTTTCCTATAACATGTTTTAATTTTTCAAACTAAAAAAGTTGTACAATGATCCAGAGTTTTGATACTTTTTGAAAGTTAAATTTTACTATCTTGTCATTCTATATGTTTGTATATTGAAGCCGTGGGATTGCCCTAGTTGGGATACTAGGGGGTGTTACACAAGGCATTATTCTTATTGTATTCCTTTGATAATTATTTTTCTCTTTTGGTAGGTAAACACTCACAAGGGATTTGAACTATTGCCCTAGTTGGGATATTAGGGGGTGTTACACAAGGCATTATTCTTATTGTATCCCTTTGATAATTATTTTTCTCTTTTGGTAGGTAGGGATTTGAACTAGTGACCTATCGCCAAGAGTGTCTTAACAGTGCACCCATTCACCATCAATCCAAAGCCCCATGGGTAATCTCTTTGATAAACCAATATATATATATATAAATATAATACGCTTCTCCCCCCCCCCCCCGCCCTCTCAATACATGCCCCCTAGCTACCCATCCCACTTGATTCCCTTCCCCTTGAACCCTCCTACATGAACAAGATAATGAAAAAAAAACTCTGTGATTTATTAACCTTTTAGCATCTATTAAATAACTAAATTGTATAAATAAAAAATAATATAACTATACATGAAAAGTTAGAAATATTATTATACCCGAAAGCATTGTATGTTTTCTTTTTCCATTTTTAAATAACAATGTGAAAAATATTACATAGAATTAGATTTTTTTTTCTATCTTAAAAGATAATGCCAAACATGTCAACAACTCAAAATAATTTAATAGCATATATGATCAACATCATTACCAACTAATTTAATAGCATATATGAATTGGTACTTATACAAGTTGATGGGGAAGCATCCTCTTTGAAAGGAGACAACTTTCCCCTCGGAAATCCCTCAAAATGCGGATTTGGTCCCCAACAATAGGAATCTTCATTAATTTTGAGTTTTGGCTTCTCCTGTAGCACAGAACACATCCCTAGATTTTCTCAATCCTCAAATTTTCTCAATCAGTGGAGCTCTAAAGTTTGTTCAATAATTTCATAATATCATATTTATTTATTGGTCCATTGAAGCAAGTCCCTCAATTCTCTCATTCTAAAGAACTTCAGAATTTACTCAATAATCTCTCAATATTCTACAAAATAAATAATATTAAGCACATAATAAGAAATTATGTCTAAATCTTTTAAATCTTGTTTAGTTGTCCTTGAATGTTGGCTTATCCATGCTAAGAGTTGTGTTGGACCTCTTTGGAGCTCTATTTTTTGTGTCTAGCTAGTGCTTGGGCTCTAGTGCTTGAGCACCAGTGCTTTGTTCGTGGTGTTATGTATCTTGGTCAAACATAGTTTGATTTTCATTTGCATTATGAGACAAGCCTCATGTGACATCAGTGCATGAGGAGAAGAAGGGGAGGATGGGGAGGATGAGCCCCCCAGGACCATAATCAAGCCCATCAGTAAGCCCAAGAGGTTGATGAGTCATTTCACTCGTATGTTCCTCTTGATATTCGGAGTAAATTTCAGAACCTTGAGACCATGGCGGCTAGAGAAAGAAATTCCTTCTCATATTCAGAGCTAGTGGAGGAATGTCGGTAGTGGATTTCGGATACTAGCCACGTTGAAAAAAGTAGTATCTTTTCATTATTTATTTATTTAAAAATGAAAACCTTGATAGGAAGCATTCTTATGGAAAAATAGGATGATAGGTATAATGTTTTTTTGCTAGCCTTGATGATGTGAAAATAGAATAGTAGAACTTGTGGTTCTATGTGGAGAGGATGGATACTTTCCTTCCTCAAAATGAGTGTCATATTCTATGCACTGGCACAACGTTTGAGCCTCTAGGATCTAGTGTGAGAGATGAGACAAGTGTCACTTCTTCTAATTCATAATTGTTAAATGTTGGTTGATATCACTTCTTGTGATTCATAATTGTTAAATGTTGGTTGATATCACTTCTTTGATTCACAATTGTTAAATGTTGGTTGATAGTTTTTTGTGGTATGATGACTCCATAGACACTGTAGTGCAAATGTTATAATTTTTGCAATTTTAAAGTAATAACTCTATTGGCAGATGGTCAAATTAGATAGTTTCCCAATAGGTAGGTTGCTCTATAACTCTATTGAGAAATGAACAAAATTATATAGTTTCCCTTCGTAAAATTGCTCTAAAAACCATGTACGAAAACTTTGATTTTGTTAAGCTATACAATCTTACTTTAACTATATATATATATAAAATAAACACCATTATCAATTAATTATTTTGCGTGGTTAAATATTAAGTTTCAAACGGTATCAAACTCCGGATCATTGTACAATTCTTTTAGTTTGAAAAAGTAAAACATGTTATATGAAAGCAAACTTTTTGATGCTTAAAAGACAATCTAAAACATATTAGATAAATGTAGACTTTTTCTATTTTTGAATGTGGGAGGAAATATGTAACTGACCATATCCTCCCGATATAGATATGTATATATATTCACAAAATATAGATATATATTGATTACTTGGTTGAGACAATTGTACATTACTTGAGTTTTTTATTCTTTAGACTCTAACTAACCAGAACTCTGACACAGTCGTATGCGGCGGAGGGGATTCGGTGGGTGAACCTGCAACACCGGGTCAATATGTCTTTCGTTCGCGGACTTCAAAAAACTATTAAAACCATCATTTACCATAGTTATAAAAGGGAGCAACGCTCTCCATTGATAATCAAATTCAGTCCATCTCTATTTATTTTCGAATAGAAAAAGAAAAATAGTGAGTTACAGGCATGGAATCCTTTCCGGCTTTAGCAGTTGCAGTACTAGTGATCTTATCATACGCGAATAGTATTGTTATTGTGCGTGCAAGTGATCCAGATCCTTTACAAGACATTTGCGTTGCTGATATGCAAAGCAATGGTAATGTTTCCATGTTGTAATTACATGTAATATAATATGTATGTCTTGTGCGTT
Source organism: Pinus taeda (assembly GCA_000404065.3). NCBI lineage: Eukaryota > Viridiplantae > Streptophyta > Pinopsida > Pinales > Pinaceae > Pinus > Pinus taeda. The sequence continues at coordinate 76,768 of APFE030801641.1, forward strand.
TGCGAATGTCTGCTAGCTGATCATGGGTGAATAACATTATATATATATATTTTGCTTGATTTGAATTGTGCAGTTATTGTGAACGGGTTTCCATGTAAGAATGCGATGACGGTCACAGCAGACGACTTCCGGTTGAGGGGCCTAGATAAACCAGGAGATACCAGTAACCAGTTGGGATTCGTTGTAACGCCAGCCTTTGTAACGCAGCTACCAGGCTTAAACACCTTGGGAATTTCGTTGGTCCGCCTTGATTTCGCCGCTCCTCTCGGCCTCAACCCTCCTCACACACATCCGCGGGCCACCGAAATCTTGGTGGTGATCGAGGGTACTCTCTTGGTTGGCTTTATCACCACTAACAACACTCTGTTCTCCACAACGCTGGAGAAGGGAGACGTGTTTGTGTTCCCTCGAGGTCTTGTGCATTTCCAACAGAACATTGGCCCTGTCAACGCAGTGGCCTTCTTTGGACTGAACAGCCAGAATCCAGGAACTCAGCAGGTTGCGCCCACCTTGTTCGGAGCCTCTCCTCCTGTTTCTGCCTCTGTGCTCGCCAGAGCTTTCCAGATCGATGACAGGCTCGTCCAAATTATCCAAAGCAGGTTCACATCCTCATGATCTTGATACTACTCGCTCTTTCCTTCCTTCAATTGAGGTGGTATTTATATACTTAAATAAAACCAACCTCCCGATGTTGTTATCTGAGTGAGGTAATTATAATAGCTAGACGCTGTGTTTGACACACGATTGACAAGACTTGGAAATGACATATCAGTGTTAATTTGGATTATGAAATTTCTCATGTTAATCAATTTTCAATTTATATTTAAAATTTAACACATTTTTATTAAATCTATTAAAAATGTAGTGTACTCAAAACTGAAGGAATGGTTTTGATTATAGAAAAAATTGAACAAAAGATCAAGTAATAAACATCACTCACACAGGATTTTTCCACAATTCGACGAGAAATATCATGTACAAAATATTGAACGAGCAATAGAATTCATTCTTCTTGGACGGCCTCTTGCCATTGTCATATTCACTTCGCTATCACTCAGATTATAACATGTTTGATCATTCTTAATTTCATATATATCGTCAAGATTAAAGTAAATCATACTAAATAATTAATTTATAACATTATTATTAATAATTATAAATGAAATATAATTTTTAATGATCGAAATTCTTACTTGGTAAAACGATTTTGTTACAGTATCATATGGTATAATAATATTGTATATAAATTTTAACTTAACATAAATTTTAACGCTCTATCTTTATAACTATTAAAAATATTCCATGGAAATTTAGCTTTTTCAACAATTATGATAGAAAAATGTGTCAGATTACTTAACAACTGGGGAAATTTAGATGTGTGTAGTAGATTTCGATAGTCCAACAAAAACATATTCAAAGGTAACAAAAGGCCAAAGTGAAACCGATTCCAAGAGGAGTTATTTCATACAGATAGTCTAATAAGCGAATCTCTTTTAATGGCTATCAGAAAACATAAAGAAATAACCAGTCAAAGAGGACTTATCTTGGACAAACAGCCCAATAAGCTAATCTCTTTCTAAAGGTTATGATTTTGCAAGGAATTATAGAGAGATTAAGACTTAATCTACCTTACCGAGACCTTCCTACAATTTCTTTGAACATATGTAGAAACAAGTTATGAAAATACTATAAATACATACGAGAAACACAAAGCTAATCTCTTTCTAAAGGTTATGATTTTGCAAGGAATTATAGAGAGATTAAGACTTAATCTACCTTACCGAGACCTTCCTACAATTTCTTTGAACATATGTAGAAACAAGTTATGAAAATACTATAAATACATACGAGAAACACAAAATTCTGTCATAACTTGAAGGATTTCATTAGAATTCTACAAGAGAAGCTATTACATAGTTTAAGAAACTTGAGATCAAAAGCCAACCCATATTACTTGAATTGATGAAATATTTATACAATTTCCTCACAGAATATCTTGATAAAAATATCAAGAGCTATTACAAATATCTAAAAACTGTATTACAAAAATAGTACACAAATAAAGGTAACTAAAACTATTTGAAAAGTTCTAGTACTATCCTTGAGGATTTTTTTGATAAAGAAGAGAAATTCGAATTTGGTTGCAACTCATATTTGATGAGGTGGCCTCCAAGTCACTAACTCTCTTTGAGCTTTTTCCTCCCGAAATTCTGAAAAATAGGGTCATGTAATACCTTTGTGTCTCCCAAAACATAATAGATGTTAGAAACACGAGAGAGGGTTTTGTAAATGATTATGTTAACAACAAAAACCTCTTTCATGTTTTGAAAATTTGTTCCCCCCTGCTCGGAAACCGCATTTTAAAACCCTGGCTAAAAGAAGCCGCATTTTAAAAGCCTGGCTAAAAGAAGGAAACTTCTGAAAAACATGCTTGCAAAGATTCATCCAAATATCCCAAACCATAAACTCTGTTAATCTGAGGAACGAAAACCTCCTCCAGTTTCCCAAGATTCATCTTTGTTTAGCCACCATATTCTTTGCAAAAAGGTGACTAAAACATGAAATTTCTAGAAAACATGCCTTCAAAGATGCAATTGTATCTCCAAAACCATAACAACTGTTAGAAAACTGAGAGTGGGTTTTGTACATGAGGATGTTATAAACAAAAACCTCTTTCCATTTTTGAAAATTCATTTTCGGTTGTTTGTAAACCATGTTTGGATTTACTTTATTACATCATTTAATCAAATCAACCAGCTAATGAGACTTAAATTTACATTTTGAGGGCACATTTTACTCTTGCAGACCCATTTATTATTTCTAAATTACTAAAACATATTATATCAACAAACTTAAATTATCAAAACTAATCATGTTACAACATCGGCTCCAATGGGGACTGCTTTCCCCCGTGGGATGCAGAGAACTAGCAGACCGATTGCCTTTTGGTGTTGGGCATGGAGTCATACCATAAAACCACCAAACACTAATTTGCCATCTTATGTCGAAATATAACGAATCTCCATGGATCATTGTTTTCATTTGAATACTCTGCTACTGCACACTACACACTACAACTACAACTATGTAATGAAACCATATGCCTGCAATAATTCCGATACTCTTTCATACTGAAATCTGAAAACTAAAGTTTCTAAAGACTGAAAATATAAGTTGATCTATCATATACTCTTCAAATCACACCACTCATAAACATCGAACACGTTGATCTACTACATACTCAAACTCAAAATATCTATTTAATCCCCACAACTCTATCTAACTGAACTGAAAAAATTTACACTATTAGGTGTAGTTCGCTTTCCAATGTAACCAAGTGTGAAGTGGATTTATTGACAAACCATGTTGCGAGGAGCTGAAAATTTGAAGAATATATACAATATGAACATAAGATCCCATGGAAAACTTATGCTCATAGGTGTACTTTAAAAGTTTCATCCTCTATAGACATTTTAGATTTTTGACCATGGCTGACAGGGAGAGACATATACTACTGATTGAAAGTATCAGTGAACCTTGCATAGCAATAAAGGGAGTTGAAATTTCAAAACAGCGGGATTGGTCACCCAGTGGAATCACCATATGACAAAGTGGAATCGCCAGGTGAAAGAAATGCAACCAATAATAAATGTCTACTCCTTGTTCACCAGAAAAGAATAGATCTAATCTTTATCATTCCCTGAAGAAATATATGTTCGTTACTTCGCTCCCCAGAAATGATGCTAGATTTTGTACCTGTTTCCGGTAGGCAGTCCTTGGATACAAAAACTATTCCAGGAAACCAACTCAACTAGCCTTTAGGTTCAAGCTAGCCCTTGAAACAGAGGGAGCTCCATCAGTTGCTACGAGGCTTTGTTTAACGTTGTTCACCTGTCACTGAACAAAAGCCTTTGAAGCACAATGGCCAGATTTATGGTTTTATTGGGGATGGTTGGCGATCAATGATAATCCCTAATCATGATTAAAGGCCTCTCTCACAGGGTCCCTTCTGAAAGTGTCAGCTTCGAGCCTAACAGAATGACTTAGATTTTTCAAGAAATATGGTACAAGAATGTAAGGGGATTACTAATAATTGAGTAGTCAGACTGACTACTTAACAACTAGGGAAATTTAGGTGTGTGTAGAAGATTTCTACAACCGAGCAAAAACATATTCAAAGGTAACAGGAGGCCAAAGTGAAACTGATTCCAAGAGGAGCTATTTCAGAAAAATAGTCTAATAAGCTAATCTCTTTCTAAGGTTATGATTTTGCAGGGAATTACAGGGAGATTAAGATTTAATCTACCATACCCAAACCTTCCTACAATTTCTTTGAACATATGTAGAAACAAGTTATGAAAACACTAGAAAGACATATAAGGAACACAAAATTTTGTCATAACTAGAGCTGGAATGCTTTCATTAGAATTCTATAAGAGGAGATATTACATAGTTTAAGAGCCTTCACATCAAAATCCAACCCATATTACTTTAGTTGATGAAGTATTTATACAATTTCCTCACAGAATATCTTGATAAAAATATCAAGAGTTATTACAAATATCATAAAATTGTATTACAAAAATAAAACACAAATAAAGGTAACTAAAACTATCTGAAGAGTTCTAGTACTATACTTGAGGTTTTTTTTTAATAAATAAGAGAAATTTAAATTTGATTGCAACTCATATTTGATCAGAAGGCCTCCAAGTCACTAACTGTCTTTGACCTTTTCCCTCCCGAAATTCTGAAAAATAGGGTCCTGTAATACCTTTGTGTCTCCCAACATAATAGATGTTAGAAAACTCAGAGAAGTTTTTTTAAATGATGATGTTAGCAACAAAACCCCTTTCATTTTTTGAAAATTCGTTTCCCCATGCTTGGAAACTGCATTTGAAAACAATGACTAAGAAAAAGAGAATTCCGGAAAACATGCCTGCAAAGATTCATCTGAATATCCAAAACCATAACCTCTGTTACGAAATGGAGATACATTTTTGTAGAATAGAATTGTAGGAACAAAAACGTCCTCTAGTTTCCCAAGATTCATCTTTGTTTAGCTACCATATTCTCTGTAAAAAGGTGACTAAAACACAAAATTTCTAGAAAACATGCCTTCAAAGATGAATTTGTATCTCCAAAACCATAACAACTGTTAGAAAACTGAGAGTGGTTTTTGTACATAAGGATGTTATAAACAAAAACCACTTTATGTTTTCTAAAATTAATTCTCATTTTTTTATAAACAATGTTTGAATTTACTTTATTACATCATTTAATCATGTTTAAATGCATGATTAACTAAATCAATTAGCTAATGAGACTTGAATTTACATTTTGAAGGCGCATTTTACCCTTGCATACCCATTTATTATTTCTAACGTACTAAAACCTATTATATAAGCAAATTTAAATTATCAAAACTAATAATGTTACAACAGCTGCTAGAACGGGCAAATTATTTTGCCTCTTTAATTTTTTTGGTGATCCTAAAAATTCGGTGGGAAAGTTTTGACCATATTGTTTAAATAAAATGAAAAATCTATAAAAAGGGGTGGTGGGCTGCCACCCCAAACGAAACTGTTATATGATATAGTCAAACAAGGTGGGTGAGCCACCCAATGGTGGACCCACCCAACCAAACGACACAACATGGAAAAATACAATGGGTCGACAGGGTTTGAACTCACATCGACCAGTGGCCAGCCAACCCAATGTGGCAGTGTAGTCAAAACAAAACCAAACTAAACGCGCCTCTACCACCAAATTGTGTAAAACACCAAAATCATTATGTAACCATAGGAAATTTCAAGTGAGGGCAGGGTTGGAACCACCGACCTCCCTTGCCCAACTTAACCCTGCCACCAATGGCCCAAGTGGCTTGTCTTTGTATTGTTTATGCGAAAACACATATTTAAACCCAAACATTCATTCACCTGGGATAGAAGAGGCAGCGCTGAACCCAATAATAGCAAAATTTGGATGGCATGTTTTTGAAGACATAAACATTTTGAGAATATTCATTTTGCAGAAGCTTGAGGAATCTAAAACATTCCCTTGGACGCTGATTTTTTACAAAGGGAGAATGATGCCCACTTTATAGTCATTTTTATCAAAATTTTACAAGGAGCACGATGGTGGACTCAGAATGTTCATCTGAGCAGCAAGATTTCAAGGAGTCATTAATAAGGAATCTTTGGAGAATCTTTGAGATTTTCGAGGGTCCAGATTTGACAGTGTCAGAAAGGGGTCAAGTTTATAGTTTTTTAACATGATTTCGTGCTACAAATTCAACAATGATGTCTGTTTTTGTAACTAAGATTTGCATTTTCATGCATCTCCGGAAGTGGAGGTATATGATGCAGTGATGCTATGTCTTTCTTTTGATTTGCTGAGATGATGATTTTGTTGTTGACATCCTTGTTACCATTATGTTGAAAGATACTTGTATGCCATGTCATATGAGAATTTATTATCTTGTCATGCTGAAGGAGAGCCCATATGAGTGAGAGCTCTTATAGGAGAACGTCTCATGGAGGAAAATCCCACTCTATTTGAGGGAGTTTACCCTTGTAATCACAAATAATATACCATGTACTTAACGTCATTCTTCAACATTTAATGAAGTAGCCTCCCCACTCTTAACATCTACCCTGTACACGTAACCCACACTTGGTGAACTTCATTATCAACTTGTTTGTGTTCTTTGAATTGATGGTTGTCATTATTTTTCCTCTTCTTTAAAGCACGCACATACGGTTTTTCATTCTCTTCCACATGCAATTTTGTTAACATCACAGAATTAAAAGATCTTGGTTAATTCTAGTAGCGCAGAGAATCGAGATCAAACTATGAAAGAAAAGTGCCTATGGAGTCTCTGATATTCTTAAATCCATCTTAAAGGTTTAAATGACATTATGGAGTGATGATAAATAAAGGAAAGTCTTTGGATGTAATTCTAGAAGAAATTTACGGAAATTTGTGTTACTACAAGATTGTTACAAGATACCTCCATTCTGCTACACGAAACTTATAGCAAGCTTATTTCTCGAGTTAACCTGTCAAATTCCTAAGCTAATAAAATGAAAATGTTGCGGGAATTTTTTATATTAATTTTAATTTTTTTAGGATTAAAACTATGTGGAACCAACTTGAAAGATCTTCATTAGCATGTGCTAAAATTCAGCAGAAATTTACAACTAAAAACCAAAAATTTCAGAACAATGAACTAGTAAGTTGATCTAAATACTCAAATTCCTCACCTAATATAGTGAAAATGCTATGGGGTGAATTTTTTTGATTAATTTGAATGTTTTTAAACTTCAACATAAGTGGAATAAACTCAAAATAGGTTCATTAACATGTGCTAAAATTCAACAATAATTTATTACTGAAACTAGAAATTTCAGAATTATGAACTAGTAAACTAATCCAAGTAACTCAATGATCAATACTATTTTGTAGAGTTGTTATAAGGATGCTTCATAATTTTAACTATATGTATGACCTAAAAATCAAATTATTTCAATCATTTAACTAATTTAACCCACAACAAATGAAGCATGAATACTAAATGAAAAATACAAAATGCAAGAATAAGATATGTAAGTGACTAAGAAATGCAAAGAAGATAAATAAATTGTATAGTAAGGACCTGAGGCTCCTAGGATGGCCAATCCCAAGGACACTCAAATTCCTATGAGGGAAACCAAGGCTCAGAAGTTGGAAATGAAACCAAACTTCATTACTCAGATCAAATCAAGTACATCCCTGCTATAAATGAAAGTAGAATTGCTAAATAACAATTTTTCTTCACAACGCCAAAAATTGCATGCCCCTAGGAGCTAATTTGAATTGGTACTTATACAATTTGATGGGGAAGCATCCCCTTTGAAAGGAAGAATCTTTCCCCTCCAAAATCCCTCAAAATGTGGACCTAGTCCTCAACAATAGGAATCTTCCTTAAATACTGAGTTTTGATTTCTCTTGTAGGAGTGAATACATCCCTAGATTTTCTCAATCAGTGGAGCTACAAAATTTGTTCAATAATTTTATAATATCCTATTCATTTGTTGTTCCATCGAAGAAAGTCCCGAAATTCTCTCATTCCACATATCTTCAAAATTCGTTCAATATTCTCTCAATATTCTACAAGTTAATTAATATCAGGCACATAATAAGAAATTATCTCTAAACCTTCCTAAGAACTTATTAAATCTAAGAAAACATTATTAAGTGTAAAAGGAGAGATTTAATATAGCGTGTATGTGCCTAGGAAAGGTTAGACAGGTTTTATTTTGCACCGAATTGGGAAGCCCATCACTAACTTCCAATGAAGCCTGTGTTCTTGCTTATTTATAATTTTTTAGGTGAGTGGACCATTGTATTGATACATTGTAAGACCAGAGTTCCCATGTGATTAGGCTACATAGACTATGTGGTAAAAGTTCAGTGAGCGTAGTATAATTATTATGTAAATACAATGGGATTAACATAATACCACCATGATTGTAGTATGGGGGGCTAGGACTCCATGATCATAAAAGTGCTTTGATACATTATAATATTATAGTATATCATTAAAAAATGTAAAAGTAAGGGGTGCCATTCTTATAAAATGGTGGTTCTCCTATTCAATTGGATGTGGCTAAGTGGGGACAAGTGTCTATATGTGAGGGCCTAGAGGGTACTTAGAGACTCATAAGGGTAGTAGGAACTCTTGGAAGCCACATGGTCTAGGAAATACATGGTCAACCAATTTGGTCACCCTGGAGGTAGTGGTATCGCCCGATTAACTGTTAGTGAAAAGAATGGGGTGCATTAATTGAGTGCGGGGCTAATGGGGCATATGATATTATTGGTAAGAGGTTTTTATGGTTTGGTACCTTGGCCTTATTTGTTTCTGGTTGTGGATATGTACCTGGCTTTAGCAGGCATTACCATCATGGAGTAATGTCACTAACTCAAGAGTCATTGAAAGCTAAGAGAGCCCGAGTAACATTGTATATGGTTGGATGGTATGTCTAAGTCATATAGCTAGTCAACATATTTCATAGGTAAGTGCTTGAAACAAGTCATCTACATGTTTTATGGATTATCTATCATGTTATTTTACTATCTTGTCATTCTATATATTTGTATATTATGATTATGGTATCAGAGTCAGAAGTGGTGGAATTGCCCCAGTTGGGATACAAGTGGGTGTTATACAAGGCATTATTCTTATTGTATCTCTTTGATAATTCTTTTTCTCTTTTGGTAGGTAAGCACCCATGGGGGATTTGAACCAGTGAACTATCGCAACGAGTGTCTTAACAGTGCCCCCATTCACCGTCAATGTAATGCCCCATGGGCAATCTCTCTTTGATATATTATATATATTTATATATATATATTATATATATATTCTTCTCCCCCCGCCCCAACCCCCCTCCATCACCATGCCCCCCAGCTACCCATCCCACTTGATTCCCTTCCGCTTGAACCATCCCACACCAACAAGATAAGGAAGAAAAAAACTCTCTGATTTATTAACCTTTTAGCATCTATTAAATAATTAAATTGTATAAATAAAAAATAATATAACTATACATGAAAACTTAGAAATATTATTATACCCGCAAGCATTGTATGTTTTCTTTTTCCCATTTTTGAATAACAATGTGAAAAATATTACATAGAATTAGATTTTTTTTCTATCTTAAAAGATAATGCCAAACATGTAAACAACTCAAAATAATTTAATAGCATATATGATCAACATCATTACCAACTAATTTAATAGCATATATGAATTGGTACTTATACAAGTTGATGGGGAAGCATCCTCTTTGGAAGGAGACAAAATTTCCCCTCGGAAATCCTTCAAAATGCAGATCTGGTCCACAACAATAGGAATCTTCATTAAATTTTGAGTTTTGGCTTCTCCTATAGCAAGGAACACATACCTAGATTTTCTCAATCTTCATATTTTCTCAATCAGTGGAGCTCTAAAGTTTATTCAATAATTTCATAATATCCTATTTATTTATTGGTCCATTGAAGCAAGTTCGTAAATTCTCTCATTCTAAAGAACTTCAGAATTTGCTCAATAATCTCTCAATATTCTACAAAATAAATAATATTAAGCACATAATAAGAAATTATCTCTAAATCTTTTAAATCTTGTTTAGTTGTCCTTGAATGTTGGCTTATTCATGCTAAGAGTTGTGTTGGACCTCTTTGGAGCTCTATTTTTTGTGTCTAGCTAGTGCTTAGGCTCTAGTGCTTGAGCACCAGTGCTTTGTTCGCGGTGTTATGTATCTTGGTCAAACATAGATTGATTTTCATTTGCATTATGATACAAGCCCCATGCGACGTCAGTGCATGAGGAGAAGAAGGGGAGGATGGGGAGGATGAGGCCCCCAGGACCATAATCAAGCCCATCAGTAAGCCCAAGAGGTTGATGAGTCATTTAACTCGTATGTTCCTCTTGGTATTCGGAGTAAATTTCAGAACCTTGAGACCATGGCGGCTAGAGAAAGAAATTTCTTCTCATATTCAGAGCTAGTGGAGGAATGTGGGCAATCGATTTCGGATACTAGCCACACTGAAAAAAGTAGTATCTTTTCATTATTTATATATTCAAAAATGAAAACCTTGATAGGAAGTATTCTTATGGAAAAATAGGATGATAGGTATAATGTTTTTTTGCTAGCCTTGATGATGTGAAAATAGAATAGCAGAACTTGTGGTTCTATGTGGAGAGGATGGATACTTTCCTTCCTCAATGAGTGTCATATTCTATGCACTGGCACAACATTTGAGCCTCTAGGATCTAGTGTGAGAGATGAGACAATTGTCACTTCTTCTCATTCATAATTGTTAAATGTTGGTTGATATCACTTCTTGTGATTCATAATTGTTAAATGTTGGTTGATATCACTTCTTTGATTCATAATTGTTAAATGTTGGTTGATATCACTTCTTTGATTCATAATTGTTAAATGCTGGTTGATATCACTTCTTTGATTCATAATTATTAAATGTTGGTTGATAGTTTTTTGTGGTATGATGACTCCATAGACACTGTAGTGCATATGTTATAATTTTTGCAATTTTAGAGTAATAACTCTATTGGCAGATGGTCAAATTAGATAGTTTCGCAATAGGTAGGTTGCTCTATAACTCTATTGGAAGATGAACAAAATTATATAGTTTCCCATTCGTAAAATTGCTCTAAAAGCCATGTACAAAAACTTTGATTTTGTTAAGCTTTACAATGTTACTTTAACTATATATAATAAACACCATTATCAATTAATTATTTTGCGTGGTTAAATATTAACTTTCAAACGGTATCAAACTCCGGATCATTGTACAATTCTTTTAGTTTGAAAAAGTAAAACATGTTATATGAAAGCAAACCTTTTGATTATTAAAAGACAATCTAAAACATATTAGATAAATGTAGACTTTTTCTATTTTTGAATGTGGGAGGAAATACGCAAGTGACCATATCCTCCCGATATAGATATGTATATATATTCACAAAATATACATATATATTGATTACTTGGTTGAGACAATTGTACATTACTTGAGTTTTTTATTCTTTAGACTCTAACTAACCAGAACTCTGACACAGTCGTATGCGGCAGAGGGGATTCGGTGGGTGAACCTGCAACACCGGGTCAATATGTCTTTCGTTCGCGGACTTCAAAAAACTATTAAAACCATCATTTACCATAGTTATAAAAGGGAGCAACGCTCTCCATTCATAATCAAATTCAGTCCATCTCTATTTATTTTCGAATTTAAGAAAAGGAAAATAGTGAGTTACAGGCATGGAATCCTTGCCGGCGTTAGCAGTTGCAGTACTAGTGATCTTATCATACGCGAATAGTATTGTTATTGTGCGTGCAAGTGATCCAGATCCTTTACAAGACATTTGCGTTGCTGATATGCAAAGCAATGGTAATGTTTCCATGTTGTAATTACATGTAATTTAATATGTATGTCTTGTGCGTTCGCGAATGTCTGCTAGCTGATCATGGGTGAATAACATTTTATATATATATTTTGCTTGATTTGAACTGTGCAGTTATTGTGAACGGGTTTCCATGTAAGAATGCGATGACGGTCACAGCAGACGACTTCCGGTTGAGGGGCCTAGATAAACCAGGAGATACCAGTAACCAGTTGGGATTCGTTGTAACGCCAGCTTTTGTAACGCAGCTACCAGGCTTAAACACCTTGGGAATTTCGTTGGTCCGCCTTGATTTCGCTGCTCCTCTCGGCCTCAACCCTCCTCACACACATCCGCGGGCCACCGAAATCTTGGTGGTGATCGAGGGTACTCTCTTGGTTGGCTTTATCACCACTAACAACACTCTGTACTCCACAACGCTGGAGAAGGGAGACGTGTTTGTGTTCCCTCGAGGTCTTGTGCATTTCCAACAGAACATTGGCCCTGTCAACGCAGTGGCCTTCTCTGGACTGAACAGCCAGAATCCAGGAACTCAGCAGGTTGCGCCCGCCTTGTTCGGAGCCTCTCCTCCTGCTTCTGCCTCTGTGCTCGCCAGAGCTTTCCAGATCGATGACAGGCTCATCCAAATTATCCAAAGCAGGTTCACATCCTCATGATCTTGATCCGATGCTGTCATAATACTATTCGCTCTTTCCTTCCTTCAATTGAGGTGGTATTTATATACTTAAATAAAACCAACCTCCCGATGTTGTTATCTGAGTGAGGTAATTATAATAGCTAGACGCTGCGTTTGACACACGATTGACAAGACTTGGAAATACATATCAGTGTTAATTTGGATTATGAAATTTCTCATGTTAATCAATTTTCAATTTATATTTAAAATTTAACACATTTTTATTAAATCTATTAAAAATGTAGTGTACTCAAAACTGCAGGAATGGTTTTGATTATAGAAAAAATTGAACAAAAGATCAAGTAATAAACATCACTCACACAGGAATTTTCCACAATTCGACGAGAAATATCATGTACAAAATATTGAACGAGCAATAGAATTCATTCTTCTTGGACGGCCTCTTGCCATTGTCATATTCACTTCGCTATCACTCAGATTATAACATGTTTGATCATTCTTAATTTCATATATATCGTCAAGATTAAAGTAAATCATACTAAATAATTAATTTATAACATTATTATTAATAATTATAAATGAAATATAATTTTTAATGATCGAAATTCTTACTTGGTAAAACGATTTTGTTACATGAGGATGTTATAAACAAAAACCTCTTTCCATTTTTGAAAATTCATTTTCGGTTGTTTGTAAACCATGCTTGAATTTACTTTATTACATCATTTAATCAAATCAACCAGCTAATGAGACTTAAATTTACATTTTGAGGGCACATTTTACTCTTGCAGACCCATTTATTATTTCTAAACTACTAAAACCTATTATATCAGCAAACTTAAATTATAAAAACTAATCATGCTACAACATCGGCTCCAATGGGGACTGCTTTCCCCCGTGGGATGCAGAGAACTAGCAGATCGATTGCCTTTTGGTGTTGGGCATGGAGTCATACCATAAAACCACCAAACACCAATTTTCCATCTTATGTCGAAATATAACGAATCTCCATGGATCAGTGTTTTCATTTGAATACTCTGCTACTGCACACTACACACTACAACCTACAACTATGTAATGAAACCATATGCCTGCAATAATTCCGATACTCTTTCATACTGAAATTTGAAAACTGAAAATTTCTAAAAACTGAAAATATAAGTTGATCTATCATATACTCTTCAAATCACACCACTCATAAACATCGAACACGTTGATCTACTACATAGTCAAACTCAAAATATCTATTTAATCCCCACACCTCTATCTAATTGAACTGAAAAAATTTACACTATTAGGTGTAATTCGCTTTCCAATGTAACCAAGTGCAAAGTGGATTTATTGACAAGCCATGTTGCGAGGAGCTGAAAATTTGAAGAATATATACAATATGAACATAAAATCCCATGGAAAACTTATGCTCATAGGTGTACTTTAAAAGTTGCATCCTCTATAGACATTTTAGATTTTTGACCATGGCTGACAGGAAGAGACATAACTACTGATTGAAAGTATCAGTGAACCTTGCATAGCAATAAAGGCAGCTGAAATTTCGAAACAGTTGGATTGGTCACCTAGTGGAATCACCATATGACAAAGTGGAATCGCCAGGTGAAAGAAATGCAACCAATAATAAATGTCTACTCCTTGTTCACCAGAAAAGAATAGATCTAATATTTGTCATTCCCCGAAGAAATATATGTTCGTTACTTCGCTCCCTGGAAACGACGCTACATTTTGTACCTGTTTCCCGTAGGCAATCCTTGGATACAAAAACTATTCCAGGAAACCTACTCAACTAGCCTTTAGGTTCAAGCTAGCCCTTGAAACAGAGGGAGCTCCATCAGTTGCTACGAGGCTTTGTTTAACGTTGTTCACCTGCCACTGAACAAAAGCCTTTGAAGCACAATGGCGAGATTTATGGTTTTATTGGGGATGGTTGGCAATCAATGATAATCCCTAATCATGATTAAAGGCCTCTCTCACAAGGTCCCTTCTGAAAGTGTTAGCTTCGAGCCTGACAGAATGACTTAGATTTTTCAAGAGATATGGTACAAGAATGTAAGGGGATTCCTAATAATTGAGCAGTCAGACTGACTACTTAACAACTAGGGAAATTTAGGTGTGTGTAGAAGATTTCTACAGCCCAGCAAAAACATATTTAAAGGTAACAGGAGGCCAAAGTGAAACTGATTCCAAGATGAGCTATTTCAGACAAATAGTCTAATAAGCCAATCTCTTTCTAGGGTTATGATTTTGCAGGGAATTACAGGGAGATTAAGATTTAATCTACCATACCCAAACCTTCCTACAATTTCTTTGAACATATGTAGAAACAAGTTATGAAAACACTAGAAATACATATAAGAAACACAAAATTTTGTCATAACTAGAGCTGGAATGCTTTCATTAGAATTCTATAAGAGGCGATATTACATAGTTTAAGAGCCTTCGCATCAAAATCCAACCCATATAACTTCAGTTGACGAAGTATTTATACAATTTCCTCACAGAATATCTTGATAAAAATATCAAGAGTTATTACAAATATCATAAAACTGTATTACAAAAATAGAACACAAATAAAGGTAACTAAAACTATTTGAAGAGTTCTAGTACTATCCTTGAGGTTTTTTTTTATAAATAAGAGAAATTTAAATTTGATTGCAACTCATATTTGATCAGAAGGCCACCAAGTCACTAATTGTCTTTGAGCTTTTTCCTCCCGAAATTCTGAAAAATAGGGTCCTGTAATACCTTTGTGTCTCCCAACATAATAGATGTTAGAAAACTCAGAGAAGTGTTTGTAAATGATGATGTTAGCAACAAAACGCCTCTCATTTTTTGAATATTCGTTTCCCCGTGCTTGGAAACTGCATTTGAAAACACCGACTAAGAAAAAGAGAATTCCAAAAAACGTGCCTACAAAGATTCATCTGAATATCCAAAACCATAACCTCTGTTACAAAATGGAGAGACATTTTTGTAGAATAGAATTGTAGGAACAAAAACCTCCTCTAGTTTCCCAAGATTCATCTTTGTTTAGCTACCATATTCTCTGTAAAAAGGTGACTAAAACACGAAATTTCTAGAAAACATGCCTTCAAAGATGAATTTGTATCTCCAAAACCTTAACAACTGTTAGAAAACTGAGAGTGGTTTATGTACATAAGGATGTTATAAACAAAAACCACTTTCTGTTTTTCTAAATTCATTCTCATTTGTTTATAAACAATGTTTGAATTTACTTTATTACATCATTTAATCATGTTTAAATGCATGATTAACTAAATCAATTAGCTAATAAGACTTGAATTTACATTTTAAGGGCGCATTTTACCCTTGCAGACCCATTTATTATTTCTAAGGTACTAAAACCTATTATATAAGCAAATTTAAATTATCAAAACTAATCATGTTACAACAGCTGCTAGAACGGGCAAATTATTTTGCCTCTTTAATTTTGCCGGTGATCCTAAAAATTCGGTGGGAAAGTTTTGACCATATTGTTTAAATAAAATGAAAAATCTATAAAAAAGGGGTGGTGGGCTACCGCCCCCAACGAAATTGTTATATGATATAGTCAAACAAGGTGGGTGAGCCACCCAATGGCGGACCCACCCAACCAGACGGAACAACATGGCAGAATACAATGGGGCGACAGAGTTTGAACTCACATCGACCAGTGGCCAGCCAACCTAATGTGGCAGCCTAATCAAAACAAAACCAAACTAAACACGCCTCTACCACCAAATTGTGTAAAACACCAAAATCATTATGTAACCATAGGAAATTTCAAGTGAGGGCAGGGTTGGAACCACCGATCTCCCTTGCCCAACTTAACCCTGCCACCAATGGCCCAAGTGGCTTGTCTTTGTATTGTTTGTGCGAAAACACATATTTAAACCCAAACATTCATTCACCTGGGATAGAAGAAGTAGCGCTGAACTCAATAATAGCGAAATTCGGATGGCATGTTTTTGAAGACATAACCATTTTGAGAATATTCATTTTGCATAAGCTTGAGGAATCTAAAAGATTCCCTTGGAGGCTGATTTTTTACAAAGGGAGAATGATGCCAACTTTATAATCATTTTTATCAAAATTTTACAAGGAGCACGATGTTGGACTCAGAATGTTCATCTGAGTAGCAAGATTTCAGGGAGTCATTAATAAGGAATCTTTGGAGAATCTTTGAGATTTTTGAGGTTCCAGATTTGACAATGTCAGGAAGGGGTCAAGTTTATAGTGTTTTAACATGATTTCGTGCCAAAAATTCAACGATGATGTCTGTTTTTGTAACTAAGATTTGCATTTTCATGCGATCCCCGGAAGTGGAGGTATATGATGCAGTGATGCTATGTCTTTCTTTTGATTTGCTGAGATGATGATTTTGTTGTTGACATCCTTGTTACCATTATGTTGAAAGATACTTGTATGCCATGTCATATGAGAATTTATTATCTTGTCATGCTGAAGGATGGCCCATATGAGTGAGAGCTCTTATAGGAGAACGTATCATGGAGGGAAATCAAGAAGGATTTAACAAAAATGCTCAAAGGAGTGCAAAGGAAAGGGAAAATGGGAGGCTTCACCAATTCCACCTTTCTCGCTCTCATTCCCAAAGAGAACAGGCCCACCTCTTTCTCCGGATTTCGGCCAATATCCTTATGCAATTCTTCTTACAAGATTTTTACTAAAACTTTAGCCACAAGACTCAAGCCTCTTCTCCCAACTCTGATATCTGAAAACCAAGGTGGATTTATTTCTAATAGACGGATTCACGACTCCATAATCTTGGTTGAAGAAGCCATTCATTCAAGCCTCTCAAGACAAGAAAAAGGATTCATGCTCAAACTCGATCTAGCCAATGCCTTTGATCGGGTTAGAAATTCCTTTTTATTTGTTGTTTTAAAAAAAATGGGATTTGACTTCTCCTTTATGAACACCATAGCTGCTTGTATCTCTAGACCCTGGATATCCCCTGTGATCAATGGTCGCCCGTGCGAAGCATTCCAATCCTCTAGGGTTCTTAGACAAGGCTGCCCTCTATCCCCTTACCTCTTTATTCTCATGGCAGAATCGTTCAGCAAAGTCTTGTATCACAACAGAAGAGTTGGCCTCATAACCGGAATTAAATATGGAAATGGAGCCAAGAACATCAACCACTCTCAATTTGCAAATGATACTCTCTTGATTGGGGGAGCTTCGACCACTATAGCAAGGCGTTTCAAGACCCTTCTAGACCAATATATGGACTGCTCAGGAGGGGCTGTTAATTATCAAAAAAGCTACGTCTAAGGTTGGAATATAACCAACCAAGTGGCCCCTAGTATTGCCAGCATATTTGGAGTCACCTACAAAACGAAGTGGGAACATTTCTCTTACTTAGGCATGCCTGTGAGCCTGGGGCCTTTGAAAGCGGAGACATCGAATGAGATTATTGACAAAGTTAAAAGGAAAATACAGCAATGGGGAACACTCTGGCTCAATCCGGCAGGTAGACTCATCCTTCTTAAGTCAAGTATAACTTCCCTTCCTCTCTATCGCTTCACTCTTTATCAGGCTCCTGCTACCTTCCATCATAAATTGGAAGTAGCTCTTCGACATTTTCTATGGCAAGGAGGAAAGAAAGAAAAGAGCAAGTTCAACTTGGTAAATTGGAAAAATGTAATTCAATCTCAGAACAGAGGGGGCTTAGGAATTAGAGCCCCAAGAATCCTCAACCTTGCCTTTGGGGTGAAAATGGTATGGAGGTTAATCACTGGACCCACAACCTAGTGGAAACAAGTTATGGAGACCAAATATCTCAACTCTCCCAGGCAAAAGCTCCTTGATGCTAGCATACCCAGCAAAGACTCCTCCAAAATCTGGCGTCTATGTAAGAAAGCAATTCACATCCTCAAGCAAAATACCTCGAAGATCCCTGGGGGGGGGGACAACATCAATTTTTCCTCAGATAGGATCATGGGGCTCCACCCCTTGAATACCATTGAGGAAGCAATTCCCATTATCCTATTTCTTAACAACAGAGGCATTCACAGTCTTGGTCAAATCTCTAAATGGGATCCATGTTCTCATGCCTGGACGGGCTAGGCCTTCCCGGAGGCCCGGTGATTCTAGAAGCCAGCCTCAATGCCTTCAAAACACATCTCCACAACAGGGCTCCTATCAAAAAAGATGAAAGCAATGGTCTCTGCTGGGACCCCTCAGGATCTACATACACCATAAAGTCAGGTCACCATTACATCTGCAATAGCACCTTCCAGATGCCCTTGTGGAATCACTGGAAAATTACCTGGAAATCAGAAGCTATACCAAAAATAAAATTCTTTATATGGCTCCTCTTAAAAGGTAAAATTCTTACTACAGAGAACTTAAGTAAAAGAGGAATCAATGGTCCCTCGAGATGTCCTAACTGTTGTACTGCTGAAGAAACAATGTATCATCTATTTGTAGATTGTCCCTTTGCCAGAGAGTACTGGAGTCAATTGTCCTCCCTTGGCAACGTAATTTGGCAGACTCAACAAAGCATAGCTGAAACAATCTACGTCTGGAAGAAAAGCTGCCCTTGGAGAGAAACACGGAGCAGACTAGTGAAAAGAGTTTGGCATACCCTCCCACATACCCTGCTATGGCGAATTTGGTTGTCCAGAAACAAAAAAAAAAAAAATTCAAGATAAAGATCCAAATGTACGAATTACATGTAGTAAAGTGAAAAGCCTGGCCCAGAAGGCAATCGCAATAAAAACTACAAGGAAAATCCAAGCAACAAAATTCACAGTGGAGGAACGAAACATCATCAGCTACATTCTGGAAAGACAATGCCAAATCCAAGGCGATCGAATAAAAGGCAGGCTGAATCACACACAGACCAGAACTTGGGAGATCAGACTTTCAGAATAGGAATTTAACATTTGGGTACAGAGGAGCAACTGTCATTCGCTCTATTTTGACGGAGCCTCCAAATCAAATCCAGGTCAAGCTGGAGCAGGAGGGCTAATCATGGATGAAAAAGGGGACACCGTTTCCAGCTATGAATGGAGTTTAGGAAAAAGAACGAACAATAGTGCTGAGGCCCTGGCCTTATATCAAGGTCTCCTCTAATTGAAAAATTTGGGCATCAAGAAGGCTATGATATTTGGGGATTCCTCAATTATTATCCGCCTAATGATTCAGAACCATAGCTCACCCAACTCCACTCTACAACAAGTCATTCACCGAAATAGACTCCTCCTTCAAAACTTCGAAGAAATTCAGTTCTATCACATTCTTCATAATTTAAATAAAGAGGCAGACAGTAGAGCAAATAGAGCCTATGGAAGACAGATTGGCGTTCTCAGATGCAACGCCGTTGAAAGCCTCCAACCCATTCCATGATAGCAGCTCCTAAAAGCAGCACCTCGCAAAATGTTGTTAAGAAAGCGTGCGATGGTATGACGTACTCAGTCTTCAGAACGCTTCTCTGCAAATCCAGTGCGGAGGTTCAGAATCCATCTCCCTCAAGTAACATCAGCTCTTCAACTGACGAAGGAATGAGATTTGGGATTGGATTTTTTGATCCTCTTCAACCTAGCATTTCTCCCGTGACTCGTCCTCCCATCCTCGATCCACTCTGCTCAATGCTATAATAATCCCTCTCCATCTTCACCTCAGCACGCAGCAATTTTCCTTTTGCTCTGCAGACTCTTTGAGTAGAAATTTTCCTTGTGCACGCGCGGACTATCTCTTGGTCGAACGGAAGATTCGAAGCCGGACGAGCCAGCTCTCTGCTCGGTCCATAACCTCTCTGGTAATTCATTGTTTAAGCTCGTTTCATTTCTTGTCTAATGCACCCTGTCTCTGTTCTTACAGGCTATCGACTCCACGACCCAGTATTTACACTCATCCTAGTCACTGTTGTTTTACCCCTTTCCAAGCTCTCCCTTATCTCTTGTCACAGCATCGTTTACTCAGCTGCTTCATAGCCTTTTTTACCACTCAAGAATCCTGCCAAATACCCAGTCCGGTCTACTCTCCTGCTGACCTCTCAGATTGGGCAGAACATTATATCAACACCATTATCATATTTCCCGCCTACTCGCGCCCTTTTGAATTTCTCCACACCCCGCTTCTTAACGCTCGCTGTCTCCCTTTACACCACCACTCCTCAACAAATATGGCATGTAGTGAAGACTGTTTGCACTGCGCAAACCTGCAGGCAGAGCTGGAAGAGATCAAGACTCAGCAGTCCATCCTGGATGAGCAACATAGGCTTTTGGAATCAAGATTGGAGGAGCAGAACCGTCGGCTTGAAGACCAGAACAGAAGAATTGAAGACCAAAATCGCCTTATGAACGAAAAATATAAGGCTGAGATTCAAGTCTTTATGCACAGAGTATCTTCTTTACAAGAGCAGTTTCGTCAACTCTCCAACCACTGTACTCATGCTGAAGAATCTATTTCCATCGTACAATACATGATGGAGAAGAAAAACGTGGTTGCAACCAGCTCCTCAAGTGTCAAGAAGGAAGAAAAGGATAATCAGCCGGAAGAATCCACTGCCAGAAAAATCCGACACATTATGATCGACTAAATGCTTTGCAAATGCCTCTTTTTGTTGTTGACCTTTATAAGAAGTTATAGCTGCACTGTAATACTTCTTAGCAAAAATAGTAGGACAAAGATCAAGAAGATAGCTCTTTTTTGTAAATCTCTTGATCAAGATAGCCAATGGAAACCTATGTACTTAAGAAGACTGAACTCCCTCATATTTTTTAGAACTTAATACAGCAACCGAATTTGTCAAAAAAAAAAAAAAAATTGTTGCAAGATACCTCCATTCTGCTACACGAAACTTATAGCAAGCTTATTTCTTGAGTTAACTTGCCAAATTCCTAAGCTAATAAAATGAAACTGTTGCGGGATTTTTTTATATTAATTTTAATTTTTTTAGGATTAAAACTACGTGGAACCAACTTGAAAGATCTTCATTAGCATGTGCTAAAATTCAGCAGAAATTTACAACTAAAAACCAGAAATTTCATAACAATGAACTAGTAAGTTGATCTAAATACTCAAATTCCTCACCTAATATAGTGAAATGCTATGGGTGAATTTTTTTTTATTAATTTGAATGTTTTTAAACTTCAACATAAGTGGAATAAACTCAAAATAGGTTCATTAACATGTGCTAAAATTCAATAATAATTTATTACTGAAACTAGAAATTTCAAAATTATGAACTAGTAAACTAATCCAAGTAACTCAATGATGCATACTATTTTGTAGAGTTGTTATAAGGATGCTTCATAATTTTAACTATATTTATGACCTAAAAATCAAATTATTTCACTCATTTAACTAATTTAACCCACAATAAATGAAGCATGAATACTAAATGCAAAAATACGAAATGCAAGAATAAGATATGTATGTGACTAAGAAATGCAAAGAAGATAAATAAATTGTATAGTAAGGACCTGAGGCTCCTAGGATGGCCAATCCCAAGGATACTCAAATTCCTATGAGGGAAACCAAGGCTTAGAAGCTGGAAATGAAACCAAACTTCATTACTCAAATCAAATCAAGTACATCCCTGCTATAAATGAAAGTAGAATTGCTAAATAACATTTTTTCTTCACAAGGCCAAAAATTTCATGCCCCTAGGAGCTAATTTGAATTGGTACTTATACAAAATTGATGGGGAAGCATCCCCCTTGAAAGGAAGCATCTTTCCCCTCCAAAATCCCTCAAAATGTGGATCTAGTCCTCAACAATAGGAATCTTCTTTAAATATTGAGTTTTGATTCCTCTTGTAGGAGTGAATACATCCCTAGATTTTCTCAATCAATGGAGCTACAAATTTTTTTCAATAATTTCATAATATCCTATTCATTTGTTGTTCCATCGAAGAAAGTCCCAAAATTCTCTCATTCTACATATCTTCAAAATTCACTCAATATTCTCTCAATATTCTACAAGTTAATTAATATTAGGCACATAATAAGTAATTATCTCTAAACCTTCCTAAGAACTTATTAAAGCTAAGAAAACATTATTAAGTGTAAAAGGAGAGATTTAATATAACCTCTATGTGCCTAGGAAAGGTTAGATGGGCTTTATTTTGCATCGAATTGGGAAGCCCATCACTAAGTTCCAATGAGGCCTGTGTGCTTGCTTATGTATAATTTTTTAGGTGAGTGGGACTAGTATACATATTATGTAAATACAATGGGATTAACATAATACCACCATGGTTGTAGATCGAGGTACAAAAAGTGTACGGGGGGCTAGGACTCCATAATCATAAAAGTGCTTTGATACATTATAATATTATAGTATATCATTAAAAAACATAAAAGTAAGGGGTACCATTCCTATAAAATGGTGGTTCTCCTATTCAATTGGATGTGGCTAAGTGGGGACAAGTGTCTATATGTGAGGGCCTAGAGGGTAATTAGAGACTCATCAGGGTAGTAGGAACTCTTGGAAGCCACATGATCTGGGAAATACATGGTCGACCAATTTGGTCACCCTGGAGGTAGTGGTATCGCCCGATTGACTGTTAGGGAAAAGAATGGGGTGCATTAATTGAGTGCGGGGCTAATGGGGCATATGAGATTATTGGTTAGAGGTTGTTATGGTTTGGCACCTTGCCCTTATTTGTTTCTAGTTGTAGATATGTACCTGGCCTTAGCAGGCGTTACCATCATGGAGTAATGTCACTAACTCGAGGGTGATTGAAAGCTAAGAGAGCACGAATGACATTGTATATGGTTGGATGGTATGTCTAAGTCATATAGATAGTCAACAAATTTCATAGGTAAGTGCTTGAAACAAGTCATCTACATGTTTTATGGATTATCTATCATGTTATTTAATCACGCAAAATAATTAATTGATAATGGTGTTTATTATATATATATATAGTGAAATTAAGATTGTATAGCTTAACAAAATCAAAGTTTTTTTACATGGTTTTTAGAGCAACTTTACGAATGGGAAACTATATAATTTTGTTCATCTCCCATGAGTTATAGAGCAACCTACCTATTTGGAAACTATCTAATTTGACCATCTGCCAATAGAGTTATTACTCTAAAATTGCAAAAATTGTAACATCTGCATTATAGTGTCTATGGAGTCATGATACCACAAAAAAATATCGACCAACATTTAATAATTATGAATCGAAGAAGTGATATCAACCAACATTTAACAATTATGAATCAAAGAAGTGATATCAACCAACATTTAACAATTATGAATCACAAGAAGTGATATCAACCAACATTTAACAATTATGAATAAGAAGAAGTGACACTTGTCTCATCTCTCACACTAGATCCTAGAGGCTCAAACGTTGTGCCAATGCATAGAATATGACACTCATTTTGAGGAAGGAAAGTATCCATCCTCTCCACATAGAACCACAAGTTTTACTATTCTATTTTCACATCATCAAGGCTAGAAAAAAAAACATTATACCTTCATCCTATTTTTCCATAAGAATGCTTCCTATCAAGGTTTTCATTTTTAAATAAATAAATAATGAAAAGATACTACTTTTTCCAACGTGGCTAGTATCCGAAATCCACTACCGACATTCCTACACTAGCTCTGAATATGAGAAGGAATTTCTTTCTCTAGCAGCCATGGTCTCAAGGTTCTGAAATTTACTCTGAATATCAAGAGGAACATACGAGTGAAATGACTCATCAACCTCTTGGGCTTACTGATGGGCTTGATTATGGTCCTGGGGGGCTCATCCTCCCCATCCTCCGCTTCTTCTCCTCATTCACTGACGTCACATGGGGCTTGTATCATAATGCAAATGAAAATCAAACTATGTTTGACCAAGATACATAACACCACGAACAAAGCACTGGTGCTCAAGCACTAGAGCCCAAGCACTAGCTAGACACAAAAAATAGAGCTCCAAAGAGGTCCAACACAACTCTTAGCATGGATAAGCCAACATTCAAGGACAACTAAACAAGATTTAAAAGATTTAGACATAATTTCTTATTATGTGCTAAATATTATTTATTTTGTAGAATATTGAGAGATTATTGAGTAAATTCTGAAGTTCTTTAGAATGAGAGAATTTAGGGACTTGCTTCAATGGACCAATAAATAAATATGATATTATGAAATTATTGAACAAACTTTAGAGCTCCACTGATTGAGAAAATTTGAGGATTGAGAAAATCTAGGGATGTGTTCTGTGCTATAGGAGAAGCCAAAACTCAAAATTAATGAAGATTCCTATTGTTGGGGACCAAATCCGCATTTTGAGGGATTTCCGAGGGGAAAGTTGTCTCCTTTAAAAGAGGATGCTTCCCCATCAACTTGTATAAGTACCAATTCATATATGCTATTAAATTAGTTGGTAATGATGTTGATCATATAGGCTATTAAATTATTTTGAGTTGTTGACATGTTTGGCATTATCTTTTAAGATAGAAAAAAAATCTAATTCTATGTAATATTTTTCACATTGTTATTTAAAAATGGGAAAATGAAAACATACAATGCTTTTGGGTATAATAATATTTCTAACTTTTCATGTATAGTTATATTATTTTTTATTTATACAATTTAGTTATTTAATAGATGCTAAAAGGATAATAAATCACAGAGCTTTTTTTTTTCCTTATCTTGTTCGTGTGGGAGGGTTCAAGGGGAAGGGAATCAAGTGGGATGGGTAGTTAGGGGGCATGGTGATGGAGGGGGGTTGGGGCGGAGGGGGAGGGGAGGGAGAGGAGAAGCGTCGATATATTATATATATATAGGGGGTTGTGGCGGGGGGAAGGGAGGGAGAAGCGTATATATATATACGCTTCTCCCTCCCCTCACCCCCCGCCTCAACCGCTTCTCCCTCCCTCTCCCCCCGCCTCAACCCCCTTTATATATAATATATATATATTTGGTTTATCAAAGAGATTGCCCATGGGGCTTTGGATTGATGGTGAATGGGTGCACTGTTAAGACACTCTTGGCGATAGGTCACTAGTTCAAATCCCCCGTGGGTGTTTACCTACCAAAAGAGAAAAAGAATTATCAAAGGGATACAATAAGAATAATGCCTTGTGTAACACCCCCTAATATCCCAACTAGGGCAATAGTTCAAATCCCGCATGGGTGTTTACCTACCAAAAGAGAAAAATAATTATCAAAGGAATACAATAAGAATAATGCCTTGTGTAACACCCCCTAGTATCCCAACCTACCAAAAGAAAAAAATAATTATCAAAGGAATACAATAAGAATAATGCCTTGTGTAACACCCCCTAGTATCCCAACTAGGACAATCCCACGGCTTCAATATACAAACATATAGAATGACAATCCCAATTACGGCAATCCCACGGCTTCAATATACAAACATATAGAATGACAAGATAGTAAAATTTAACTTTCAAAAGGTGTCAAACTCTGAATCATTGTACAAGTTTTCTATTTTGAAAAATTAAAACATGTTATATGAAAGCAAACTTTTTCTATTGTTGAATGTGGGAGGAAATACGCAACTGACCATATCCTCCCGATATAGATATGTATATATATTCACAAAATATACATATATATTGGGTAGACTTTTTCTATTTTTGAACGTGGGAGGAAATATGCAACTGACCATATCCTCCCGATATAGATATGTATATATATTCACAAAATATACATATATATTGATTACTTGGTTGAGACAATTGTACATTACTTGAGTTTTTTATTCTTTAGACTCTAACTAACCAGAACTCTGACACAGTCGTATGCGGCAGAGGGGATTCGGTGGGTGAACCTGCAACACCGGGTCAATATGTCTTTCGTTCGCGGACTTCAAAAAACTATTAAAACCATCATTTACCATAGTTATAAAAGGGAGCAACGCTCTCCATTCATAATCAAATTCAGTCCATCTCTATTTATTTTCGAATAGAAGAAAAGGAAAATAGTGAGTTACAGGCATGGAATCCTTTCCAGCGTTAGCAGTTGCAGTACTAGTGATCTTATCATACGCGAATAGTATCGTTATTGTGCGTGCAAGTGATCCAGATCCTTTACAAGACATTTGCGTTGCTGATATGCAAAGCAATGGTAATGTTTCCATGTTGTAATTACATGTAATTTAATATGTATGTCTTGTGCGTTTGCGAATGTCTGCTAGCTGAACTGTGCAGTTATTGTGAACGGGTTTCCATGTAAGAATGCGATGACGGTCACAGCAGACGACTTCCGGTTGAGGGGCCTAGAT
This sequence comes from Pinus taeda, assembly GCA_000404065.3. NCBI lineage: Eukaryota > Viridiplantae > Streptophyta > Pinopsida > Pinales > Pinaceae > Pinus > Pinus taeda. The sequence continues at coordinate 103,612 of APFE030801641.1, forward strand.
AAACCAGGAGATACCAGTAACCAGTTGGGATTCGTTGTAACGCCAGCTTTTGTAACGCAGCTACCAGGCTTAAACACCTTGGGAATTTCGTTGGTCCGCCTTGATTTCGCTGCTCCTCTCGGCCTCAACCCTCCTCACACACATCCGCGGGCCACCGAAATCTTGGTGGTGATCGAGGGTACTCTCTTGGTTGGCTTTATCACCACTAACAACACTCTGTTCTCCACAACGCTGGAGAAGGGAGACGTGTTTGTGTTCCCTCGAGGTCTTGTGCATTTCCAACAGAACATTGGCCCTGTCAACGCAGTGGCCTTCTCTGGACTGAACAGCCAGAATCCAGGAACTCAGCAGGTTGCGCCCGCCTTGTTCGGAGCCTCTCCTCCTGTTTCTGCCACTGTGCTCGCCAGAGCTTTCCAGATCGATGACAGACTCGTCCAAATTATCCAAAGCAGGTTCACATCCTCATGATTTTGATCCGATGCTGTCATAATACTATTCGCTCTTTCCTTCCTTCAATTGAGGTGGTATCTATATACTTAAATAAAACCAACCTCCCGATGTTGTTATCTGAGTGAGGTAATTATAATAGCTAGACGCTGCGTTTGACACACGATTGACAAGACTTGGAAATACATATCAGTGTTAATTTGGATTATGAAATTTCTCATGTTAATCAATTTTCAATTTATATTTAAAATTTAACACATTTTTATTAAATCTATTAAAAATGTAGTGTACTCAAAACTTCAGGAATGGTTTTGATTATAGAAAAAATTGAACAAAAGATCAAGTAATAAACATCACTCACACAGGATTTTCCCACAATTCGACTAGAAATATCATGTACAAAATATTGAACGAGCAATAGAATTCATTCTTCTTGGACGGCCTCTTGCCATTGTCATATTCACTTCGCTATCACTCAGATTATAACATGTTTGATCATTCTTAATTTCATATATATCGTCAAGATTAAAGTAAATGATACTAAATAATTAATTTATAACATTATTATTAATAATTATAAATGAAATATAATTTTTAATGATCGAAATTCTTACTTGGTAAAACGATTTTGTTACAATCTCATATGGTATAATAATATTGTATATAAATTTTAACATAAATTTTAACGCTCTATCTTTTTTACTATTAAAAATATTCCATGGAAATTTAGCTTTTTCAACAATTATGATAGAAAAATGAGTCATATTACTTAACAACTGGCGAAATTTAGATGTGTGTCGTAGATTTCGATAGTCCAACAAAAACATATTCAAAGGTAACAAAAGGCCAAAGTGAAACCGATTCCAAGAGGAGCTATTTCATACAGATCTCTTTTAATGGCTATCAGAAAACATAAAGAAAAAACCAGTCAAAGAGGACTTATCTTGGACAAACAGCCCAATAAGCTAATCTCTTTCTAAAGGTTATGATTTTACAAGGAATTATGGAGAGATTAAGACTTAATGTACCTTACCCAGACCTTCCTACAATTTCTTTGAACATATGTAGAAACAAGTTACGAAAACACTATAAATACATACGAGAAACACAAAATTTTGTCATAACTGGAAGGATTTCATTAGAATTCTACAAGAGAAGCTATTACATAGTTTAAGAGACTTGGGATCAAAAGCCAACCCATATTACTTGAATTGATGAAATATTTATACAATTTCCTCACAGAATATCTTGATAAAAATATCAAGAGCTATTACAAATATCTAAAAACTGTATTACAAAAATAGTACACAAATAAAGGTAACTAAAACTATTTGAAAAGTTCTAGTACTATCCTTGAGGTTTGATGAGGTGGCCTCCAAGTCACTAACTCTATTTGAGCTTTTTCCTCCCGAAATTCTGAAAAATAAGGTCATGTAATACCTTTGTGTCTCCCAAAACATAATAGATGTTAGAAACATGAGAGAGGGTTTTGTAAATGATTATGTTAGCAACAAAAACCTCTTTCATGTTTTGAAAATTTGTTCCCCCCTGCTTGGAAACCGCATTTTAAAACCCTGGCTAAAAGAAGGAAACTTCTAGAAAACATGCCTGCAAAGATTCATCCAAATATCCCAAACCATAACCTCTGTTAATCTGAGGAACGAAAACCTCCTCCAGTTTCCCAAGATTCATCTTTGTTTAGCCACCATATTCCTTGCAAAAAGGTGACTAAAACATGAAATTTCTAGAAAACATGCCTTCAAAGATGCAGTTGTATCTCCAAAACCATAACAACTGTTAGAAAACTGAGAGTGGGTTTTGTACATGAGGATGTTATAAACAAAAACCTCTTTCCATTTTTGAAAATTCATTTTCGGTTGTTTTTAAACCATGTTTGGATTTACTTTATTACATCATTTAATCAAATAAACCAGCTAATGAGACTTAAATTTACATTTTGAGGGCACATTTTACTCTTGCAGACCCATTTATTATTTCTAAACTACTAAAACCTATTATATCAGCAAACTTAAATTATGAAAACTAATCATGTTACAACATCAGCTCCAATGGGGACTGCTTTCCCCCGTGGGATGCAGAGAACTAGCAGACCGATTTCCTTTTGGTGTTGGGCATGGAGTCATACCATAAAACCACCAAACATTAATTTTCCATCTTATGTCGAAATATAACGAATCTCCATGGATCAGTGTTTTCATTTGAATACTCTGCTACTGCACACTACACACTACAACCTACAACTATGTAATGAAACCATATGCCTGCAATAATTCCGATACTCTTTCATACTGAAATCTGAACACTGAAATTTCTAAAGACTGAAAATATAAGTTGATCTATCATATACTCTTCAAATCACACCACTCATAAACATCGAACATGTTGATCTACTACATACTCAAACTCAAAATATCTATTTAATCCCCACACCTCTATCTAACTGAACTAAAAAAATTTACACTATTAGGTGTAATTCTCTTTCCAATGTAACCAAGTGCGAAGTGGATTTATTGACAAACCATGTTGCGAGGAGCTGAGAATTTGAAGAATATATACTATAGACATTTTAGATTTTTGACCATGGCTGACGGGGAGAGACATATACTACTGATTGAAAGTATCAGTGAACCTTGCATAGCAATAAAGGGAGTTGAAATTTCGAAACAACGGGATTGGTCACCCAATGGAATCACCATATGACAAAGTGGAATCGCCAGGTGAAAGAAATGCAACCAATAATAAATGTCTACTCCTTGTTCACCAGAAAAGAATAGATCTAATCTTTATCATTCCCTGAAGAAATATATGTTCGTTACTTTGCTCCTCAGAAATGATGCTATATTTTGTACCTGTTTCCCGTAGGCAGTCCTTGGATACAAAAACTATTCCAGGAAACCAACTCAACTAGCCTTTAGGTTCAAGCTAGCCCTTGAAACAGAGGGAGCTCCATCAGTTGCTACGAGGCTTTGTTTAACGTTGTTCACCTGTCACTGAACAAATGCCTTTGAAGCACAATCGCCAGATTTATGGTTTTATTGGGGATGGTTGGCGATCAATGATAATCCCTAATCATGATTAAAGGCCTCTCTCACAGGGTCCCTTCTGAAAGTGTCAACTTCGAGCCTGGCAGAATGACTTAGATTTTTCAAGAAATATGGTACAAGAATGTAAGGGGATTACTAATAATTGAGTAGTCAGACTGACTACTTAACAACTAGGGAAATTTAGGTGTGTGTAGAAGATTTCTACAGCCGAGCAAAAACATATTCAAAGGTAACAGGAGGCCAAAGTGAAACTGATTCCAAGAGGAGCTATTTCAGAAAAATAGTCTAATAAGCTAATCTCTTTCTAAGGTTATGATTTTGCAGGGAATTACAGGGAGATTAAGATTTAATCTACCATACCCAAACCTTCCTACAATTTCTTTGAACATATGTAGAAACAAGTTATGAAAACACTAGAAAGACATATAAGGAACACAAAATTTTGTCATAACTAGAGCTGGAATGCTTTCATTAGAATTCTATAAGAGGAGATATTACATAGTTTAAGAGCCTTCGCATCAAAATCCTACCCATATTACTTTAGTTGATGAAGTATTTATACAATTTCCTCACAGAATATCTTGATAAAAATTTCAAGAGTTATTACAAATATCATAAAACTGTATTACAAAAATAGAACACAAATAAAGGTAACTAAAACTATCTGAAGAGTTCTAGTACTATCCTTGAGGTTTTTGTTAATAAATAAGAGAAATTTAAATTTGATTGCAACTCATATTTGATCAGAAGGCCTCCAAGTCACTAACTGTCTTTGACCTTTTCCCTCCCGAAATTCTGAAAAATAGGGTCCTGTAATACCTTTGTGTCTCCCAACATAATAGATGTTAGAAAACTCCGAGAAGTTTTTTTAAATGATGATGTTAGCAACAGAACCCCTTTCATTTTTTGAAAATTCGTTTCCCCATGCTTGGAAACTGCATTTGAAAACACTGACTAAGAAAAAGAGAATTTCGGAAAAATTGCCTGCAAAGATTCATCCAAATATCCAAAACCATAACCTCTGTTACAAAATGGAGATACATTTTTGTAGAACATAATTGTAGGAACAAAAACCTCCTCTAGTTTCCCAAGATTCATCTTTGTTTAGCTACCATATTCTCTGTAAAAAGGTGACTAAAACACGAAATTTCTAGAAAACATGCCTTCAAAGATGAATTTGTATCTCCAAAACCTTAACAACTGTTAGAAAACTGAGAGTGGTTTATGTACATAAGGATGTTATAAACAAAAACCACTTTCTGTTTTTTTAAATTCATTCTCATTTGTTTATAAACAATGTTTGAATTTACTTTATTACATCATTTAATCATGTTTAAATGCATGATTAACTAAATCAATTAGCTAATGAGACTTGAATTTACATTTTAAGGGCGCATTTTACCCTTGCAGACCCATTTATTATTTCTAACGTACTAAAACCTATTATATAAGCAAATTTAAATTATCAAAACTAATCATGTTACAACAGCTGCTAGAACGGGCAAATTATTTTGCCTCTTTAATTTTGTCGGTGATCCTAAAAAATTTGGTGGGAAAGTTTTGACCATATTGTTTAAATAAAATGAAAAATCTATAAAAAAGGGGTGGTGGGCTGCCACCCCCAACGAAATTGTTATATGATATAGTCAAACAAGGTGGGTGAGCCACCCAATGGCGGACCCACCCAACCAGACGGAACAACATGGCAGAATACAATGGGGCGACGAGGTTTGAACTCACGTCGACCAGTGGCCAGCCAACCCAATGTGGCAGCCTAATCAAAACAAAACCAAACTAAACGCGCCTCTACCACCAAATTGTGTAAAACACCAAAATCATTATGTAACCATAGGAAATTTCAAGTGAGGGCAGGGGTGAAACCACCAACCTCCCTTGCCCAACTTAACCCTGCCACCAATGGCCCAAGTGGCTTGTCTTTGTATTGTTTGTGCGAAAACACATATTTAAACCCAAACATTCATTCACCTGGGATAGAAGAAGCAGCGCTGAACCCAATAATAGCGAAATTCGGATGGCATGTTTTTGAAGACATAACCATTTTGAGAATATTCATTTTGTAGAAGCTTGAGGAATCTAAAAGATTCCCTTGGAGGTTGATTTTTTACAAAGGGAGAATGATGCAACCTTTATAGTCATTTTTATCAAAATTTTACAAGGAGCACGATGGTGGACTCAGAATGTTCATCTGAGTAGCAAGATT
>APFE030801653.1:0-19265 GCA_000404065.3 Pinus taeda
AAATATCATATTAGAACATAAATAATCATATAAATCGCTAAAGGATACCATATTCATCCTCCCTCTCAAGGAGGTGCCAACAATATGCTTAAGCTTGTCTCGTACAACTGCATTGTCTTAATATATGAAGGCTTCTCAGTACCAATTATATATGGGATTCTCTGCCAATCAGATCCCAGTCGTTGTCACCATAATGTATCCATGTCATATCGAGATCATGCTCAAATAACTCTCTAAGGATCTTCTTCATCCTGCCTCATAGCTAACCATGCTAGCAACATCGCACTCAACCTTGGTCGTGTTTCAAACCTCTCATCCAAGATATCATGGTAGATCTCATACTAAAGTACCATCCAAATGTGCTCATAAATAATAATCCCAAACATCATCAGTACATTCATGCAACCACATATTGTAGGATGAATATCTCAGATCAAAATTGATTGTCTCATGCAAGTAGCTCGAAGGATGCTCGATGGCAACTTAATGCGTATCAAGCAGCTCAATAAATTCAGTTTCCATGCACATCATATATATATATAATAACGAAACATGCAAATGCTTCAATCAATTGTTGGTTTCCAAGTTGAATTTAACAAGATATCTTCACAACTTCTTGAAATTCAATCAGAGTGTCCAAGGATTTGCATTTCCATTTTGCAATACTTCTTCAATAGATTCAAAATATAGATTATCTTTTCCCAACTTCATAACTCAATTCATCATGCCATGATTCATCATTTCGAGCTTCAAAATCCATCTCCCTCTTACTTTGATCATCATAGGCATTTCTTGTCAAGAGTAGACCATCGGTATAAAATAAAAATAAAAATCAAAGTCATAACTTGGAACACTTCTGAAATATAGGTTTGGATCAACACATCATTCTGACTTCATCAGATAACTGGACATACCAGGATCAAGGAACTTGCTTCATATAATTCTTTCTGCAAACATAACACTTTTCCAAAGGAATATGCTCAACCCCACTTAAATCAATATTATACAGTCAAATCAACTAAGTCATCTTATGAAAGTTTAGATGTTAGATCAAAACCAATATCAAAGTCATCAATATCACAATATCATTTCTTTAGACCAGGTTATAGGTAGAGCTTTCATCAAGTCATGACATCATCTATTGTCATGCGTAATATCAATCCAAACTTCATCAATTCATTCTCATGATCATAATACAAGTAATTTCTATCACCAGATGCCAATGATAAGTCATGTAGGTTCCATATTCATACTGAATCATAGCTATCAATACTTCAACCATTGTGCTAGGAATAAGGAGGCCAATACAAAACCATTATCAAATACCAATATTAATCACTAAAAGTCACTATGCCCACATAGCATTGTCATCGAGGAAAATCATCAATCGTCAAGTCAAATCATGAGTCATCAGGTCAAATCCCATATGTTCTATCATAGTGAGATCTATATTCCAAGACATATCTCAACCATTGAGTCAAATTTCTTAGTCATTATCTTGTCAAAACTCCAAACACTACACATCTATATCAATCAGCCAAATCTAGTCAAACTCTTGTAGCACAAATTTCAATGGTTAAATCATAATGACATATCTATATGCATATCCCAATCACCTACAAACACAAGTTTAGTCTTCATGTTCATATTATAGTAATCATTCAAACTTTCGTTATCATAGACCTTTCTGTTGTTTTCTTCATGTTTGTAGGACTAGTATCCTTCAAGAGAACATATGATTTCATGCACAAACATTCATTTTTATGTCCAAGAGGCATAGTCGCACCCATAATCCTTCCTCTGAGTGGTTGGGAGATTACAGTTGCACTCTTCAAGATGTTATACGAGAGACTATGGCTTCCCAACTGTCAAACTCTAGCTCAAAATTGACTTAGTGCCTCGGTCGCACCCTTGAGATTTCATCTGTGTGACTGGGAATATTTAGTCGCACCTATAGGATTTATTTAGTGCGACTGAGGCTTAGAGTGATATAAAACTATCTCTCCTCATATTAGACCTTTATTGCAGATTAACAATGTCATATATCTATCTATTCATGCCCATAAATCATATTTCAATAGTAAAGAATATAGATATAATGCAAATGGTAATAGGAGTAAGAATCTTATGGAGAGATTTTCCATCTAAATGGGAATCCACTTCAGTCATCTTCATTCATGCCATCAACCTGTCTATAATGCATCAACAAATCTATTAGATCATAAAGTCAAACATATATCCATCATGGTCATAACATGCCAACATCATCATGTAATAAATCTTTTGTCAAGGGTTAGAGTCATATGATAAGGGCAACTGATAGGTATGACATCACACAATATCACTTAAATAAATTAATCCACTAAATCAAGTCATCCAAATTTACCATAGGGAATAATTACTAAATTACCAAGGCCAACAAGAAAATTATGAATATCAAACTTATTTTTAGACTTCTATCATCATTGTTACCATGCTTATCATTATCAATAGAATCAAGTCACGTCATTCAATTTTAATATATGATAACCATATTGTTATGCTTCTATCATCAAGTCAGGGTATTCAACAAAAATCTACCAAAACAAAAAGAGTATCAACCCTTTCTAATCTTATCATGCTCATCACAAGCATTATCTATAGTGTCATGTATAAGAATCAATGAGCTAACCTTCTATGTGAAATCCATCATGTCTTATAATGAAATATGTGAATCAAGGTGCTAGCCTTCTTCACACAATAGAGATACCAAAAATAATAGATGTAAGGCAAACATCAAGTATAACAATATATCAAAGATCAACATTAAGTAGCCTCATAGAATTTGAGAAGTTCATCATGATCAAAATGTTCAATACCAGGTGCACCATGTCATCATAAGAAACATGAATTCAAATCACTTTCGTATGCATGCAATAACTATTTGTGAATGAAACATTCATCATACCTTAGGGCTTACCTTGCCATTCCATATTATAGCTTAAACATAATATATCATGCATACATTGTAGTATTCACATACCTATGCAACTTCTTATTTTATATAGTCAACTTGTAGCACATTGTCACCTTTTTATCAGGTGCCTCTTCCTTTTTCCAATTCTAGCTTTTATTTCCTGCATCCCAAATGATCCTTAAGAAGGATCTTCTTATCACATCTCATTAAGGAGGTTAGAAACATCAATATACTCAAATATAAATGCAGGAAGTATAAGTAATGATAAAAAAAATAATCAGATCTATAAATCTAAACAAAAGTAAAGACATAAAGGAGCATCATAAGTCAAGAAATACTTATATTCAATGAGAGGTGATCATCCCCCTCTTGAACCAGCCTTCAAGAGCCATCACTATCCATTTTACACATAACAATGTTGCCTTCAATCAACTTTATCAACAACCAGACCTACTAGAGACTATCCCATCTAGGGCTTCATCGAATCTGTCGCAAGTGCTTGAACATCTAGATTTCATATCACAAATATTTGCTATAGACCAAGGTTTCTCTCAAAGCCTATCCTCATAATCTTCATCAAACCCTAATAACAAAATTTCCTAGGGTTTCCTTCAAACCCTAGAATTATTTTAGGTCTCCTCCATCCTCTCTTTCTTCCATCAATGGTGTCATCATAGGGGTGATCTCCATGAATTTTCCTTAGCGCAACTCTGATACCATGTTAATTTTACGTAGGGATATATTGTTATTTTCTTTGATAATTTCATTTCTTATTTAACACATTACATTCACCCGATACCATCATAAACTTATTCATATTTACCTCATTATTCAACAACATATGCAACTATGTAGAAAGACAAATATCATAATCATCAATGCATCAGAATGTAAAGGAGCAATATAAGAAAATAATTCACACATAGAGACACCAGGATTGGTCGGAGACTAGGGAAAATCCACTATGGGAAAAACCCTTGCAAATTCTTCTTCTTATAGATTTTCATCAAAATAATAATAAAAATAGAGTACAATGATCCATATCTTCATCTAGGCAAACAACTACAACATCCATGAAATAAACCCAACAAAGCTTATACTCAAAATACTGATTCTGAAGTCTGTACTGATTTGTCACTGACTGCAGTCAACTACTGAACCCTGCAGGTCACTGAGTGAAATATTCAAACAACTGAGATTTCATCTTTTAGTTCTCGACCACATGGAGGAGGACTTATTCGAGTGATTATAGCTGCTTGGTCTCTCTTTAAAGCACTGCAAGCGAGCAATTGTGGTCAGATCTAGCCAAATTTGTCTTTAAGATTCGGTTCCACCCTTCAAGATATTATGAGAGTGACTTTGGCTTCCCATTCGCACTCTGAAACACTATGAGAAAGTGACTATAACTTTCTAGTGGCTCTCTTAATCCTGGTCTACAAGCGATTGGGGTCTGCAACCAAAATTCTGAAACCATAACTCCCAGTCGCATAGATGGAGAGTTTTCTGTAAGGCTAGAAGGATTCAGTTGCACATATGATATTCTGTGCAAGAAGCTATGGTCAAATCCATCCTGGGTCGTACCTACAACTGTGTCCCAAAACCCTAGATCTGAAATGCAAGCTTCGGACCCTGCAATTTCACCTTAGAGCGAACCTATTCCTCCATGGACGAGCCTCAAACCTGTGCAAGCCAAAAACCAAGATAGAAGAGTGTCTCATGATTGTGGCCAAATGAGGTAGAGGACACTTGTATTTATAGCTTTCCAAGAGGGTCCACTTTTCTTTAGGGCTGACCTTATCAAATATGCACATGTTTTTTACTCATAAATACACTTTCCCTTATTTTATTTGAGTGATATTTAGGTCAATTTTGGTCCTCTCGAAAAGAGGAATTGAATGAAATTATTATCTCCATCAAGTGAGCTGTCCAAAGTAGAATTTGACCACAGTTTCATATTTGTAACATGAAGTTTGTGTCATCATGATGTTGTTAGTTGTTATGATGTTGATGCGTTGGTTGAGATAGAGCAGGAGATGCAGACCATCAGAGTGAGGTTGCAGCACTAGACTTCAGGGTAAGAGAAAATCGTCATATAGGTTTGTAATGTGGTTAATGGTTGCTATATTCATTAGGGTTACTTATATTCTTGTCATTATATTATTATGGTTACATGTATTATAAATGCTAGTTGATTAGTGTAGTCACATGCACATGTGTCAGATAGTCATGAATGATAGTAACTTTTGGTTGTTTGCATTGCGATTGTTGTTTTATGTTAGTTAACTTGATGATTATGTTATATGTTGTTGATGAGTATGTTATATGTTAACTTGTTTTTCCTATACGATAGTTAACTTGATGATTATGTTATATTATGTTGTTGATGAGCATGTTATATGTTAAATTGTCGTTGTTATATGTTACTTAACTTAATGACTAGGGTTATTGCATTAAGATATTGATGTTATATGTATCATGCTAAATTGGATTGGCCTATGCAGATGGTTAGGGTTATGACATTTAGGTATGAGTCGACTTATTTGTGACATTGTGTTGTGCTAATCTAGACTGACCATGCATATGTGATTTTTATGCATGAATGACAATTGTTTATGAGCTTATGATGTGAACATGCTATCTAGTTACTTTTATGGTTATCATGACCTAATTTATGTTTGAGTTGATATGTTGTAAAGTTATATCATGCTAATCTAGGTTGATTGTGCAGAAAATATAGCCTCCCCTGAGATATATTAAGGTATAGGTTTTCTTATGTCATATACTTGGTGCTTGAATGTTTGATTATGTCGTCTATTTCGTGTTTGAGTGTTTGGTGTATATTATGTCATCTATATGTTGTTTTAATGCTTGATTAATTGCACAATATGAGTATGTGTTTATAAGTCTGCATGAAGAAATGATATTGTTTTAAGATGGTTGTACTAATACATATGTGTTGAGATAATTGATATGTACTTGAGTGTAAGTAGGTAATAGTTGTAGCATTATGTATTATGAGTGATGAATGTGAGTTGATTGTTGAACATGACATGGTTGTTAGACTTGGTAAAGTTTTATTTAAGATTAATAGATATGTTGACTTTATCTTTGGAACATGCCATCAACATGTGTGAGCAGTTGTAGGGAAACATGCTTAGTATTAGTGTGACAAGGTAATAGTTGATATGGTTATATAACTAACAATTGGGTGATGTGACAATACATAGTAAGACTCAAATGTAACAAGGTAAGATATCTATTATATTGTTATATTTATTTATGCACTGAAAGTTATGTGTTTACGGTAGTATGATGCAGGGGATTGCATGGCAAAGAGACTTCCATGAAATATTGGAGAAGGCTTAGGTTGAGATTTCCTTGGAAGCATTGGGAACCCATGGGAATTTATTCATGGTGTTTGTTGCTAGTTTTGTGCCTTCAGTATTTTACGATTTGTTTGAGCTTGATTTATGGGTTTTGATTATATCTAGTGCAAGGCCTTGCCACTTTGTTTGTGACGTCATATTACTATTGGTTTTCATGGTTTTATTCGTGTTGGATTTCTTGTTCTTACTTTTTATGTTTGAAGGTCTTGGGAATTGGTTTGGGAAAGAGGAAAGTTAATGGATCTCGAGAAGAGCTAAATGAATCTCGACAGGTAAGGTAAGACTCAAATGAAGCTTAGTGCATGTATAAGGGCAGTTGAAGGTAAGAGTATGACAACCAGTTGGTCTGGTTGGGTCCATTGGGATAAATGGACATTGGTAGGATAGTCATGAAAAGGTATCAGGCACGTAAAATGAATGGATGTGAGGCATTTGATGCCTTGGCTAAGTTGGGCACTGTTGTTCTCAATATTGTGCATGTTGTGCACGAATAAAGGAAGTTATCTTAACCTTGACCTTATGGTATCTGGTAATTATGTTGTGATCATGATTATGCTAATATTTATATGTATATATGTATGTATTTATGTCAATTTCTGATGGGATCATGATTGTTTTATGCTAATGTTTATATATATGTGTATGTGTGTATCTATGTCACTGTTTGACAGGGTCATTAGGGATCATTCTTGTGAAGGAATTATTTCTTATGTAGGTGAATGGTATGAAGAGGTTCTTGGTCTTATGGGGAATCAAGTGGGAAGAGTAGCCTCAATAAATTTATGAGGCCAGTATCATGTGGATATGAATTGATATTATGTGTTTATAATATGTCTATGTTTACGTTATGGATAGGTAATGCTAAGTGATACATCAGCAGAATGAAAGCAACATGATCTGTGACATGCTAGGATAAGAATGGATGACAGAGAGGCATTGGAAGCAAGGTTGCTTGCTAGAGACAGTGTGGCTTTGGATGTACAATGCTACTGTTGTGTATATGTTGTGCATATTGTATTTTCAGAGTTTTTACCTATGGAGTTGTGTTCTTGTTGTATATAAGGTGTTTTGTGTATATTGCATATGGAGTGTTGGGTATAGATGGTGCTATGTACATGTTGGATATGCTGTACTGTGTACATATCATTCTATGTGCATGTTGGATATATGGTGTTGTGTGCATTTTGGATATGTGATGTTGTGTACATATGGTGGTATGTACATATGGTGTTGTGTGCATGTTGTACATATAGTGTTGTGTGCATGATTGTACATGTGGTGTTGTGTGTAGGTGGTGCTATGTACATGCCGTGCATGTGGTGTTGTGTACATGTGGTGTCGTGTACATGTCGTGCTGTGTACATATGGTATTGTGTACACATTGTAAAAATGGTGTAGTGTACATGTGGCATTGTGTACATGTTGTGCAGGTGGGGCCGTGTACATGTGATGTTGTGTAGGTGGTGCTATGTATAGGTGGTATCGTGTGCATGTGGTACATATCGTACTTGTGTACATGTGGTATTATGTGCATGTCGTACATGCTGTGTTATAGGCATGTGATACTATGTATGTGCATTGTGTAGTCATGGTATCGTGACATGTGTATTCATTGTGTTGTACCCTGTGTACGTATATGTATTGTGTTGTACACCAGATGTAGGTGTATGTGTTGTGTTGTACACCAGGTGTAGGTGTATGTGCTTTGTTGTATGTCAGGTGTAGTTTCATGTATTGCATGGTGTTGTATGGCATGTGTGGTTGTATGTGTGTGATGCACACTATGTGTATGTGTACATGGTTGAAGAGAAGGCACTAGGTGTTTGTGAGGTATAGAAACCGATCCAGTGTGCATACATAATAAGGAGAAATATAGAAGCTAAGGATTTACTAAAGGATAAGTATTAGTATTTTATTTCAGTTTTATTATGCATGTGATCTATGATTCTGATTTATGATGGTTACAAACGATCTATGATTTTGGTTTATGATAATTTCATGTGATTCATGATTTTGATCTATGATGATTGTGTTTTAATCTAACCGGATGTGATATGTTTATACATGATGATGTGGTCAACAACTAGTTTGACTTCTTGTGATAGGAAGTAAACAAAATGGCAAGTGTACCTTGTTGACGAGCTACCAATGAGGTATGGTTTGGATTTATTTCAATTCATTTTGACTCTAATGGAAATTATGTGCTTGGTACAGGAAAACATGCAATGGCCGATTTGGAGTGGTTGAAACTGACTACAAGAATTAGCAATGTTAATGAAAGGAAATTGAATAGGAAACAATATGTTGGTAAAGCACTTCAGGATTAGGGCCATTGTGGGACACTGGTACCCAATAGTTTCCATTGATTTCCATGACCATGCTATGACTGGTATAATGGTTTTGAGGCATGGAGGCATGGAGATGCCTTGGTTTTTGGACCTTCCAAAGTGAGGAAACCTTGCCAAGGGATGGACTGCCCGAGATGGGGGTGCCAACGAAACTTGGAAGGTGAGTGACTGCACAGAAGGGGGTAACTGGATTGCCCAAGGGACTATGTAGCAGAGAAGGGAAGGTCAGGGATGGATTTTTTTGGTCATTAGCATTTCCAGATGGAATCAGATGCACATTAGGAGTGTGCCCTGGAACAACTAACCGGTAATTATGCCTTGATTGCAACTTTGACTTTGGCAGTGGCTTCTGGACTTCCTGGGAAGGAGGTGAACCCAGGTATTACTTTAAGGGTGGAGGTGTGAGCCTCTGGATTCCCTTTTTGTGGATGAAGGCATCATATTGTTTTATTTTATGCATACATGTATATGTGTATATTATTATAAATATTGTATCAAGATGGTTGTTATTGTAAATATCATAATGAGTTGTGTTATAAAGCTACAGTAAATGGTATGATTACGTGTTGTCAATAGTATGTCATTGTAAATACTGCAACAAGTTGTGTTATAAAGCTCCATGGGTAGTATGTTTTGTTTTCAACGGTGTTTCTAGTTATAGGTGTCATTGAATACTGAGGACAGTGTTCCCCCAAGGGGGAGGGTTCTGTAACAACCCTGGTTAAAAATTCATGTAAAAATATATAAGACCATGACCATGGGACACATATTCCAAGCTGAATTGTGCGAAAAATATCCTAGTGGGGTGTCACTTCGGTTTATTAATGACTAAGGAAATTGGCAAAGGAAATGGAAAATAATTTGAAAATGAAAAGAGGCATTAATGGGTATTTTATTTATGAAAATAATGTAAAATAGGAGAAAAGGAAGGTGAAAGGTCACATGTTGCATGTGAGGAGGAAAATGAAGGAAATTAATGGAAATTGAAGAAAATAGAGGGCTCATTGATAAAAAGGCTTATGGGGATCAGTTGACAAGATTTTTGATCAGTTCAGTTTTGGATCTCTCATTCTATTCTCTCTCTCTCTCTCTCTCATACTCTTGGACACTTGGATTTTTATTGGAGCACTCTTGGAGTAGAGTGTCATACTTAGAAATTGGAACAAAAAGGCAAAGGAAAAGCAGGGAAGAAGAAGAGGACATCAAGATCAACAACTACAATGGATTTTGCTCGTAGGTACCGAGTTGCATGTATGATTTCTTTGCTAGTTTTTCCATGCATGGCATATTCATGTGATTATTTGGTTATGATATGTCATTGGCATGGATGATTGCCTGGATTGACAATGTTTTTTTCCTAGCCTTGCCATGTCATGAATATCCATGGTGTTGTGGGTTTTACTTTTGCTTTTTGGTTTGTTTTCTTGTGCCTTTGGCTGTGGGTTGGATTATTAGTGCCTGGAAGCCTTGGCTGCATGGAAAATTTTAGGGGCTAATGTTCGCCCAGTGGGCTAATTTTCCATGATTTTTCCAAAAAACGATTCGCCAATTTCCAATTTTTATAAAAGATGATTCGCCCAAATTTTAGAATATAAAATTATTTTACCTTAAAAATCGCCAAAATTATATAGTGGCTATATGATAAATCATTATAAATTTGAATAATTTTACAAATATATCATTGAAAAAATTATAGTTTGCATATTAGGGATTAGTGAGATTCGCCAATGTTTCTAAACTTCAAGAAAATTTTCCATCCTTAAAATTTTCCTTGCTTGGTTGGACAAACGCTTTATTAGCCCTGTAACAACTTGGGTTGAGTTACTAGTCCTAGAATCTCAGAGATAGTTGTGGGTTGCGTTACTAGTCCTGGAAGCCCTAGTTTGAAAAAACACTCTAGCAGTCTTGAAAACTTGGGTAGAGACCAATCTGGTGATGGTTAGTGATGTATGACTGTGAGGTGGAATCATTGGTTGAGGGTTGAGGTGGTTTGGCCTATGGAAGCCTTGGTTTGGTTTAGATTGAATTGTTTTATGAGATCCCACATTCATTCTTGAAATATGGCACGGGGGTTATTGACTGAGAGAGATATTTGGTTCAGCCTAGTCTATGGTCAGGTTGTACATGAAAGTCCCATACCTAATTGGCCTATGCAATCATCAATAAGAGCTCTATTTCTCCTTGGTATTTTACAGGTAAATATACGTGTTTATATGTGGCTTATATGGTTGTTATATCCTTGATATTTCTATTGATTATATGTTGGTTATGAGTGAGTTTTATGAAAGTAAAAATGTATGGCTCTCGTCATGTTTTGGTTAACCACTAAATGTACAATGAATCTATTGCTTAATAGATAGTAATTCAATTATTGTGAGGAAGAAACAATGCTTCTTAGTGGTTCTCAGATAAATGTGACACCCATATACTTAGATCTACTGTTTAAACCTGTAGAATGCATATTTGTTACATGTTTGATGAAATGTCTACCATGGCTAGTAGGGGTCCAATCAATTCTTGGTTCAAGTATTTGCATTTGTATCCTTTTTTGGATGTTACATTTCATTTCTGGAAGTTTCATGGAGTTTTGGGCAGTGGCCTGAGCCTTGGCCCTAAAAAAGTGGCACAAAATCTGGAGTCACTAGCACAAAAATACCTAGAAAAGTCCCTAGTCACAAGCATGCCTTGATGTAGGAGTGACTGGAGCTTCCCAGTCGCATGCATGCCCGTGTCAAGGGAGTGAATAAGGCTTTAAGGCTGGATAATTTTAGTTTGTCTCAGGGGTTGGTCACCTGGATGGGTTGGATGGATCCTGGGGGTTCTATAGCATGTGTAGAAGGTCAGTTTGGTTGTGTTTCGTCGGTTTCAATTTCTTAACTGATACTTAGGGAGTTGAATCATATCAAAGTAACTCTCTGTCACATTTTTTACCCTGGTTGGCTGGTTACTTAGGTAGATGTGGGAGGAGGGTTTTATAACTCAAGAAGCTTATCTTAAGGGAATTTCATGCTAAGCCATATTCAGGTCACCTAGGATATCATAAGAAATTGATCACTTTGAATAGATTTTATTATTGGTCGAATCTGAAGAAGGAAGTGGCAAAACTTGTGGTGATATGCTTGGATTTTCAATAGGTAAAAGTATAGTGCAAGCATCTAGGTAATCTGCTACACCGATTTCGATTCCAGAGTGGAAATGGGAGGTAATTTCTATGGACTTTATCATAGGTTTTCGTAGGACATCTACACAACACGATTCTATCATGGTTGTAGTGGACAGGTTGACAAAGGTAGCACACTTCATTCCTGTGAAGTCTATGGATTCATCTAGTCGTGTGACACAAGTATTCATCAGAGACGTGGTGAGTTTTCATGGTGTACTGAATAATATTGTATTAGACTAGGATTCCAAGTTCACTTTGAGATTCTGGAAAGAGTTATTTGCAGGTTTGGGTACAGAGTTGGACTTCAACACAACTTATCATCCATAGACAGATGGAAAAACATAGAGGGTCAACAAGATATTGGAGGACATGTTGAGAATGTATGTGATGCATCAACAAAAGAGATGGGAGGAGTAACTTCCATTAGTTTAGTTTTCATACAGCAATGGGTATCAGGAGTCACTGAGGATGAGTCCGTTTAAGGTATTGTATGGTTGGAGTTGTAACACTCCCACCAGTTGGAGTGATCCAGTTAACAGGGTGTTTATTGGACCAAACATGTTGGCAGAGATGGAATAGGAAATGTAGGTGACAAAGAAAAATCTAAAGGTAGCACAAGATAAACATAAAAGTTATGCAGATCAAAATAGGTTGTTTAAGGAGTTTCAGGTTGGGGAAACATGTGTACTTATGCATTAAACCCAAAAATATCTCCTTGAGGATTGGATCATGTGCTAAGCTAGCACCTCGATATTGTGGACCTTTCAATATTCTTGAAAGGATTGGACCAATAGCCTATCGACTTGCACTTCCTCCGATAATGAAATTCCATGATGTTTTCCATGTGTCATTACTTAAGAAGTATGTTAAAGATGTTGATCATGTGATTGACTATCCTATATTGCAGGTGGAGGCTAAAGGATAATTCCAGGTGGAACTGTAGTGTATATTGCAGAGAAATACGCTCATGTTCCAGAACTGTGAAATCGATTAGGTTGAAGTGCAGTGGAAGCACTTTGGGCTTGATGGACCTACATGGGAGATGGAAGATCAAATGTGGTTTGTGTATCCTTCTCTATTTGTTGGTTGAGCAAATGTTTTTGTTATATGATTTTGTGCGATGTTTTGATTTCTGTACATATGTATATGGATGTAAATACCTCCACGAGCTATGTTATAAATCTCCAATAAGCGGTATGGGTGTTGTGTCGTTATGGTTGTTATATGATTATGTTGTCATGTTGGTTTCTTTTCAACAGGTTGATCATTGTAAATACTACAACTAACTAAGTTATAAATCTCCATGGGAAGTATGGTTTACTTTCAGTAGTCTTTTTGGTTGTAGGCTTCATTGAACACCGATGATAGTGTTCCTTCAAGGGGGAGGGTTTTGTAACAACCCTAGTTAAAAATTCATGTAATAAAGTTAAGAAGGGAAAACTAAGACCATGGTCATGGGACATGTATTCCAAGATGAATATTGGGCAAAAACATAGTGATGGGGATCACTTGTGATTAATTAATGGATAAGGAAATTGGAAAAGGCAATGGAAAATGCTTTGGAAAGGCAAAGTGGAATTTATTAGCATTTTATTTATGAAAATAATGGAAAATAGGAGAAAAGGAAGGTGAAAGGTCACAGGTTGAATGTGAGGAGGAAAATGAAGGAAATATAGGCCTCATTAATAAAAAGGATTATGAGGATCAGTTCATGGCTTTTTTATCAGTTCAGTTTGGAGCTCTCATTTTATCTCTCTCTCTTTCACACTCTTGGACACTTAGAGTTTTCTTGGAACAATCTTGGAGGAGTGTGGCATATATGGGATTTGGAGCAAGAAGGAAAAGGAAGAGAAAGAAAGCATAAGAGGACATCAGGACCAACAGTTACAACGGGTTTTTCTTACAGGTACCAAGTTGCATGTATGACTTTCTTGCTAGTTTGGGCATGCATGGCATATGCATGTGGTTTCTTGGTTATGATATGTCATTGGCATAGCGGATTACCTAGATTGACAATGGTTTTGCCTAGCCTTTCCATTTCCTAGATAGCCATGATGTTGTGGGTTTTACTTTTGTTTTCTACTTGGTTCTCATGTTCCTTTGGCTATGGGTTGAGTTATTAGTTCCTCGAAGGCTTGGTTGGACAAATGATTTGGGATCCCTTTAAAAAAATGGGTTAAGTTACTAGTCTTAGAAGCCTTGGTTGGAAAAATGATCTGAAATCCCTTAGTGGGTTGAGTTACTGGTCCTGGAAGCCCTAGTTGGACAAATACACTGGAAGCTCGACGATAGGTTTGGTGAGTTACTAGTACTGGAAGCCCTAGTCAGAAAAAACATTTTGGAGCCATGGAAAACTTGGGTAGAGACTAATCTGGTGATGGTTAGTGATGTCTAACTGTGATTTGGAATCACTGGTTGAGGGTTAAGGTGGTTTGGCCTCTAGAAGCCCTGATTTGGTTTTTATTTGGATTATTCCATGAGATCCCACATTCATTCTTGGAATATGGCACAAGGGTGACTGGAAGAAAGGGAGATTTGGTTCAACCTAGTCTATGGTCAGGTGGTACGTGGAAGTCCCATACCTGGTTGTACTTTTCTTATGTCAATAAGAGCTTTCTTCATCTTGTATTTAATGGGTAAATTTACTTGTTACTATGTGGTTTATATGGTTGTTATATTCTTGTTATTTTTGTTGGTTATATGTTGGTTATGAATATGTTTTATAACATTGATGATGTATGGATGTCATCACATTTTGATTAGTATATGAATGAGCAATGAATATATGACCTAATAGTTGATAGTGTAGCTATTGTGACAAGAGATCAATGCTTCTTAGTGATTCTCATATAAGTATGAGACCCCTATGCTCAGATATGTTGTTATGACCTGTAGATTACATATTTGTGACATCTTTGAAGAAATGTCTGTCATGTCTAGTAGGGGTCCAGTCAAGTAGTTGATCAAATGTTTGCACTAGTACCTTTGTTTTAGTGTTATTTATCATTTCTGGAAATCTCATGGAGTTCTGAGCAGTGGCTTGAGTCCTAAACCTGAAAAAGAGGCATGAAATCCAAGGTCGATGGCACAAGACTACCTGAAAAACTCCACAGTCATTGGGATTGCCTTATTGTGGGAGCGATTGGGGTGTCAGGTCAGTGAAAGACAATTTGCTTAAGGATCTAAGTACTTGGAAAGGTTGGTTGGCTCCTGGAGGTTCTGTAGCATGTGTGGAAGGTCATATTGGTTTTTTTTGTCGGTTCCACTTCCTTAACTATATATCAGGAATCAAATCACATCATAGTAACCTATCACCACATGTTTACCCTGATGGACCGGTTAGCTTGGATAAATGTGATAGTAGGTGGTTACAACTCTCAAAAAACTGAAGCTTATTGAAGACCCATAAGGTTTTTTGTTTTTTTTCCTGGGGCAGTTAGCTTAAGATCTTTGTCCTAGCAAGCTTGAGCCACAAGTTGACTTGATATTTTACCTTCTCTCTCCTCCACACTTCATATGATTTAGATTCATGATGATGGAGAAAACCTTAACATACAAGTTGATCCATTCCAACCCTCTCCAACCTTTGGACCTTTGACATATGGAATCTGTATACCTTATTATACAAGTTGCTCCATTCCAACCTTCTCCAACCTTTGAAACTTTGACATATGGAATATGTATATGTATTGAAAACCACACAACCAAAAGTCATACAGAACATGTTGGTCTAGGAAGCCTTATCTTTGAAAGGCATGCCAGGTTAATGTGTTGCATACGTAGCTACTCGGTCACATATTATCAACGTTCCCTATGGTAGCTAGCTCCAATACTCTGACTTTGTAGATGTGGTGTAATTAAAACATGAACTAATCAAATGCACAGACCAAATACATTTTAAATTTAAAAAATTGAATTTCTTTAAACTTTCTAATGCATCCACTTTAATTCTATTCTCATTAGGAAACCCATGGGATATCAATGCATACTCCAAATAGAAATAAATGGAACAATTTCGATATCAACTTAGCAATGTGTTTATACAAAAGCATCACAATTTGATATGATAAACGAAAACAAGTTTTTGTTATTTGCGAAAATATATATAATATATATAATGGATATACATAATTTCCATTAAAGTAGTAGCCTCAACTTTGTTGAAATGCCCACAACAAAGAAACATTCAATTTCAAGTGTAGAGGATATATTTGAAAATCCACAAACCCAAGGTTTCATGTTCGATCCCTATAATACTAGTGTATCCCCTTATTATTATTGTTGTGCCCATGTAGTCCCCATACTGTTATTATTGTACCCCATAGAAGGCCACTATTGTTATTTTTGTTCCCTTACATTACTATTTTTATGTAGGCTCTAATTATATTGTGGCCCCTTAGACTCCTATATATAGAAATGAGGTTTTGTCATTTGAATCATCCAAGAAGTGTTCATTTATGTGATGTAAAGGAGGTTTCCCCCTTAAAGAGGTTATTTTTCAAGTCTTTGATCTATCTTTTCTTCTTTTTTGTGATTTGGTTGCATAACATTTGGTATCAGAGCTTTGTATTCTAGGGTTTCACTATTTCAAACAGGTCATCATGGAATTTTCTCTAAATTTTTTTTTGTTTTGAGAAGATTGAGAAGCTAAAGTTACAACCACATGGACCCGAAATCTTGGTGAACTTTGTGTACTAATTTTAGATATTGTATCGCTATATTTTTGGAGATATGATCCGAGGAAGTTAGGGTTTTTGCACGCTCCATAATTTTGTCTCAAACAGGTGACCTAGAGAAAATCATCATAAATTTTTCTTTGAGAATCGGATTTGCATTTTGTAAAAAGTGACCAAAATATGACAAAATTTGATTTTTTGGGTATCACTTTCAGGGTTGAAGGTCTAAACAGTGACACATGGCACTCCATACAAGTTTTCTCTACTAAACTAATCTATAATCATATCATCGTGGGAGATTGGGCATAACCATATCTTGAATAATCAAATCTTGGTCTGAGTTGTTGGGTTGGAAAGAAGACTCATAGGTATACTACAAGAAAGAATTTCAGATATTAGAGATTCAAAATTACAGATATACAACAAATGTAATATCTATCTCCTAAAAACCAAGAAAAAAGTGTGTATTTTTTAAATTTTGCATAATTTTTGTTTGAAAAATCAATTTGAAGTGATTTAAAAGGGCATAGTGAAGCATATATATCATTGTTTGATTTCAAAATTCCTCGAAACAAAAATGGAAACACATAGTAAGAAACCAGAAATCTCTTCTATGACACATGAAGAAGAGGAAGAAATGCAACATGATATATCAAAATTGCGAGATCAAGTGCAACAAATTTCGCTCTCGCAAAGAGTAATAAAAAATGAAATGGAAGCTAATATGGATGGTTTGAAGAATGGTTTAAAATAAGACATGGAAGGTTTGAAGGATGGCATGGAAGCTAATATGGATGGTATATAAGCAAAAATGAAAGGGAACATGGAATATTTGAAGAATGGTTTAAAAGCATACATGAAAGGTTTGAAGGGAAGTTTGACAAAATTGCTACAAGAAATGCTTCCTAATGGAGAAAAGGTATTACATGAAACTCACGATGAGAATAAAATAAATGTTAACCATGATTTCATAGAATCTAACCTTGGATTGAAGACCCACCATATTCCAAATATTGATATGAGGAAGTTTGATGACAAGGATCATGTAGCATGGATACTACAAATGCAGCAATATTTTGATCTCGATAATGTGCAACAAACACAAAAATTGAACATTGAAACTTTATATTTAGAACCCAATCAGTTTTTATGGTATAAATGGCTTTGTTCTCATAAACCACTTGTTACTTAGTTAAGTTTTACGAAGGAAATGATAGCACATTATGAGGATACAAAGAGAAACACCTTCTTTAGCGAATTGATAAATCTCAAACAAAAGGGTTCAATGGCGAAGCACATTGAGGACTTCCACAAATTGAATATAAGGGTAAATGATATTCCATAGGAGCATAAGATTGATTTTTTCATAGGGAATTTAAAGGATAACTACCAACATGAGGTTCACCTTTGGGAACCTCATTCATTGGAGAAGACATTCAGGTTGGCAAGAAAAATTGAAAGAAAAATTATGGCAACAAGGAAGCCTACCACTCAAAACTATAAATATGGAGGTGTTGCTTCTCCTAGTCTTCCACGACCTACAAGGTTAACACCACAATAATTGGAAGAAAAAAGAGAAAAAGGGCTTTGTTACATTTGTGATAGAAAGTACACTAAAGTCCATCAGTGTGATGGGAAGAATTATTTTACATAGATTTTGAAGAGGAGGAAGAAAAGGAACAATAAACTTCAAAAGAAGAGGATATACACCAATAACCAACCCTAGAGAAAGAGGAAATGAATCCGATCATATCTTGTAATGCGTTGGCATGAATTACCACTCTTCAAACTCTCAAGATAGAAGGACATATCAAGAAGAAAAAGATAATAGTGCCGATTGATTCGGGTAGTACCCATAATTTTATTCATTATAAGATAGCAAAGGAATTGAATTACTTCCTATATCCAACATGGGTGTATTAAGTTATGGTTTCAATTGGAGGATTTATAATTTGATCTAGAAAGTGTCATAATATTAAGCTAACCATGGGGGAATATTTATTGAATATTCCTTTGCTTTCCATTCAAATGGGTGGTGTTGATGTTGTACTAGGATTCCAATGGTTACAATATTTGGGTATGATAGCTTTTAATTTTCAAGAAATTTTCTTGAATTTTTCTGGGAAGTAAAGGAAGTTTTATTAAGAGGTATCCAAGGGAAACAAATAAATATAATCATCTCTAATGACATGACAAAGATTCTAAAAAATGAACAATGTGGCGTAATTGCACATTTATGTTCACTAGAGGTTCAAACATTGAAATAATCTATTTCTCCAGATCTCCAAAAAGTCTTGGGCAATAATTCCAAGGTATTTGATACTCCCAAAGGCCTCCTACCTATTCAGGATCATGATCATGCTATTCATTTGATTCTAGGAAGTGTTCCTCTAAGCATTGGGCCTTATAGATATCCCTATGCCCGAAAGAGTGAAATTGAACGTATGGTTACATAAATGTTAGAGGTAGGTATAATTCAAACTAGTCAAAGTTCTTTCTTTGCTCCAGTAGTATTGGTTCACAATAAGGATGGATCATGGTACATGTGTCTAGATTATAGGGAGCTCAACAAGCTCACTATTAAAGATAAATTTATTATTCCTATCATTGATGAATTATTGGATGAATTACATGGAGCAATTTTGTTATGAAACCAGCTCAAGAAAAGATAGAAAAGATAGATCAACGCCTTATAATTCAGCCTCTTCGAGGGGGCAACCTCCTTTACATTACATA
>APFE030801668.1:0-15977 GCA_000404065.3 Pinus taeda
GCTGGTAAAGGTGGACACTTTGAAAAATACTGCAGATGCATTGACAAAATCTGTGAGCTCTGAGAAGTTCTCTTGGTGTAGAGAAACAATGGGCGTGTCAGGGCTGGAAAAATGACTAAGCTCTCTTGTGGCCCCTTGTGGAAAGAAAAACACAAGTGGGAGATTGTTGGGTTGTGTTATATTCTTTCCACGACTAACTTATGTAGTGAATCGGGGGGTTAGAGGGGGGGCAGAGCCCCCCCTTCGTTGCGTCGATTACGCAACGGGGGGGTCACAGGGGGGGCAGCAACTCCCCCTGTCTGGGGGGTTTGAGGGGGGCGGGTAGCCCCCCTCTACGGGTCTGGGGCAGCGCCCCGGGAAAATTTTTTTTGGACCCTATATTAGGTTGGGTGAACCTAGCTATGGTTTTCGGTCCATGGTTTTGGACGCAATGGTTTTCGGTCGATGGTATTGGATGCTTCGGCATGTATAAATATGTATTGTAACATTGAAAGGAATATAATGAAAAATCAAGTTGGTAGTCCCGGTTTTGGGATCCAGTGGGAAATCTATGTGTATATGTGTTTTATGTGTTATGCCCTCGCATTTTTATTTTTCATGTGATTTAGAATTCGTATGCAGGTAATTTCTGTACGGGTTTAAAACCTATAGAGACATGGTGGAATTGAGCTCAACCCATCAAGCTCTAGAATCTTACCCTTTTGGTTTGTAGGGAATTTTGCTAGGTAGGAGCCAAAAAAAAAAACAGGGTACATATAGACACCGGTTCACTATTTGTACTCAATCCGTGGCAATTTATAACATGATTCCAGAGGATGAGCAGATATAGAGGTCTTAGAACATAAGCGTAGAAGTTATCAATAAGTCCATTCCCTGGGCTTATTTTGATGGATCGGCTTAGCAGGAAGGATGTGGAAGAGGCAAATATTGTTTTTAAAAGAGAATCATTATTACAAAATGAAATGGGTCTAGGGAGAGGTACAAAAAATTATGCGGAACTTAACAAACTTAGACTTCTGCTCCTTTTTTCCATTGAGAAAGGTTGCTGGAAACTATAGATTTTTGGGGACTCTAAAATTGTCACAAACTAATTCAATCTATAGACAAATTGTCACGTGCACACACTCAAGAATTTTTTGGATGAAGTATTATCTTTAAAATTACAATTTGGCTATGTGACTTGTCGTCATATTTACAAGGAAAGGAACCAGATTTCTGATAATTTATCCAAAGAAGCAACGCAGCAACATCTTGGTACTTGGTTGATTCAGGAACAGATTAGACAAGACTTCTATTAGTTCTTCCACCACCCTTGCATTGATAATCATACACAAGAAGTGACACCAACATGATACATCACAACACATATGTGAAACTTTTTTTTTTTTGTTGAATATTTAGAAAGATCTAGAAATGTATTTATCTTTTGCTTTTTGATACTGTTTACAATAACTTCATGATATTATTATTGTGACACTTTTTAGTGAGTGGTCTGGTATGGCCACCAGTTTGAGATATGCTCCTTTGAAGCATTTACAACATGTAATTTTCAATATTTTATATAATGAAAGTTATGATTTGTCCTTTGGGAAAAATATATATAAAACCTTTTAATAATGATAATTATTATTATAAACAAAATTATAATTCAATTAATTTTGTTTCTTAATAAAATAAATAGTTATTATGAATTGATGGTTAATAATATTTAAGCAACTAATTAAAATCATTTTTCACCTTTATATACCAAATAACATAGATCCACAACTTTTAATAATATAACTATGTTCGTTGTTTGACTCTATGATAGAGTAAATAAGACATTCGTTGAAGTAAACATCCTTTTCTCTTTACATAAATAGGGTCTTGGCTCATTTTTTATACACCTAGATCTATTATTCCAAACAAGGTGCCTCCACGCACTTATGTTCGAAACTTCCCATATGTTCATTCCAACCGTGGCACCAAAGGAAAAGAAAATCCTTGGTTTTTTCTCTTTATTCCAGTCATGAAAATTGGCCATCACTCTGCAATGAAATCTAATTATATGCCTGACAACGTACCAATTAGGAATATTTAGCCTTTTACTCGCAGGCTTAAGACTTTTGTACTATGAGTATCCATTGAATTGATATTTTCAAATATATATTTAGCTGTCTCTGTGACTGCTTCTGTTGTGTTATAAAAGTTATTGGATATATTACTGTTGTGACAAAATCACATCATATCATGCCAGATCTTGGTTTCCTCCCTGGATTTTTTGGCGTCGACATTGACATGGCAGTGAACCAAATTCTTCACCACGTTGGATTCGTAGTCAGCTGCAAGAAAGAGTTGGAGTCTCTAAGAGATCTGGTAACTAGCATTGAACCTATGGTGTTGCAGATCCTTTAATGGCGGATGAAATTGGAAGGAGAACAACTTCCACTAGAAGTGATATTAATGTGTCAGCCATTAATACATGGGTTACAAACTTGCATGCACTTCTCCTATAAGCACTACCAATAGTGCAAAAGTGCTCAATACAAAGGTATGATGTCAAACTCGCTACTTTTATTTTAGAGATCGAAAAGCTTCTGAAATATGTTCCTTTAGTCCAACTATAGTAGCAGACGAAGATAGAGATGCGGAGAGAAAAGAGTCAAGATTCAAGCAGCACTTTGAAGAAAAGGCAGAGGAGAGGATTTACAAATTGGACACACAAAAAAACATGAGTTGTTTCTCTTCTTTTATTGATCAATCAAACTTGATGATTACAATGAACCCGTGACTCGCCTAAAATAACTTGACATGCAACCAAACACTAAATTTGACTTTACTTAACTCGACTTGACTGACTCTCTAAATTTAGCCAACTCTTCATGCGGGAGTAATTAGCTATTTTAACACTCCCCATTAATTACGACCATTAAACTAAGACATGACTCATCACAACTCAAACATACATGTTGGTCTATGTCTCAGTTAGGCTTACAACACCCAAGTTTTTTCTATGAAACTCAAATGCATCTTTGGCTAATGACTTAGTAAATATATTAGTCAATTGTTCACTAGATTTACAAGGCTTCAAGTGAACTTCTCCATTGTAACAAAGTGATATCTAGTATTAATATGCTTTATCTCTTGTTGAAACACATTATTCTTGGATAGTGCAATCATTGAGGTGTTGTCACAATATATTGTTGTTGATCCTTGTTGTTTATGCTTGAGTCCGTCAAATAATCTTCTTAACCAAACTTCTTGACATGTTGCTAATTTTGTTGCTACATATTCTGCTTCTGCTGACGAAAGTGTCACAATAAGCTGTTTTTTAGATGCCTATGAAATCATGCCTGAACCAAGATGGAACACATAACTGGAAGTGTTCTTCCTATCATCCAAACTACCTACAAAATCACTATTTGTGTATCCAATAATATCCTTCTTTTCTGTGTTTGCATACACTATTCCACAATCTCTAGTTCCTGCTATGTATCTCATAATTATTTTTCCTTCTCTCCAATGTGTCTTTTGGATTCTCCATAAATCTAGAAATTGGACTTACTCCTTGCATAATATCTAGTCTTGTAGTTGTGAGATACATGAAGCTGCCAACCAATATTTTGAATAGAGTTGGATTGACATTTGATCCTTCATCATCCATGCTTAACTTTGTACCTATTGCAACTCGTGTAGGGACAGGTTTGCAATTCTCCATCTTGAATTTTTTCAGCAAATCTGTAGCATATTTATTTTGACAAATAAAATTTCATTTTTCAAATTGCTCAAATTCTATGCCAAGAAAGTATTTCACGAAACCAAGATTTGTCATCTCAAATTCTTTCTTCATGCCTGCTTTAAATTCATCCAATTCAAAATCACTTGTATAAATCATGTCATCAACATATAATAAAACAATCAAAATTCGTCTATGCTCATTTACCTTTGTGTACAAGGTAGGCTCAATGTTGCTTCTACAAAATCCATTCTTTATCATGTAGTTGTCGATTCTTCTATACCACGCTCTAGGTGCTTGCTTCAGTCCATAGAGCACTTTCTTCAACCTATAAATTTTATCTTCTTACCTTCAACTTCATAACCTAGAGGTTGTTGCACATAAATTTATTCTTTTGGAATTCCATTCAAGAAGGCTGATTTTGCACCCATCTGATCTACTTTCCACTTGTTCTGAGCTATTGTGGCTAGTACCTCTCTTACAGTATCTAATCTGGCTACCGAAGAAAACTTTTCTTCAAAATCTATTCCTAATTGTTGTGAGAATCCTTTTGCTACACGTCTTTCTTTAAATCTGTCAATTTCACCTTTCTTATTCAACTTTGTCTTGTACACCCATTTCACACCAGTGATATTTTTGTCCTTTGGAAATTCAACCAAATATCATGTATCATTCTTTTCAATAGCTTCAATTTCTTCATCCATGGCTTACACCCAATTTTCATCTATGATTGCTTCTTCAAATGAAGAAGGTTGGAATGACAACAATGAAAAATTTAAACTAGCATCCAAATCATCATAAATATCTTTCAGACTTCTCATCTTTCTCTTACCATTGCTTGATTCATCACTAGATTGGTTGTTAGGAGAATTATGGTCTGTTGATATGCTTGAGATCCATGTTGCTCAAAAAATCTTGGAGTCCTTGTTGGTGTCTCTCTGTTTGGTGTCTTCACTTATGATTCTTGTTGCTCCTTTTCTGCTACATCATCTTTTCCATCATTGGCACTTGTGCATCAACTGTTTTGGAAAATAAGGGTATTAAATACATTTAGGTGACCTACAATTTTAGTGTCTTCCTTCATCTGGAGGCTATACAACTACCTCTTCAAGTAAGGTATGTCGGTTAGAGACTTGGTCATGTATAAAGTTCCAATTTACCCCATAAACCTGCTATTGAGGTTATTTCAACAATGTTGAAGAGAACAACATCCGCCAAACACAACTTGATGTTACTGAGAGCTTGAGCATTTAATTCCTCCCATTCCAAATATGTCATGCTAACAGGTCTCTTTCTTACACTATCTAATGCTTTGTGTAAACCATTTTTGCACTAGCAAATCTTGTACCTTTAGTTTCCATAATGCTAATTTATTTTTACCGGTGAATTTTTCCACCTCAAACTTGGAATTAATCATTTTATTTTTATATGAGCTTCTATTATTTTAATAATTGGGTTCTATCAAAATTTGATATGAAACCTTCAACTCATATTTTTTTTCTTTTTAATTTTCTACTTCCTTGATTTAATTTTCTGACATTTCTTCCTTATAATTTTTCCATTGGCTTTTTTATTTTCTTAAATAATAGATAAAAAGTTATGCTTCCATTTTCTAGAATACCCAAATAACCCAAAAAATTTTGTTTTATGTTCTTCTTGAAAAAAACCCTACTTCTTTTTTAGGAACCCAAAACTTAAAAAAAATAAATTGTTTCAATAAACTCTTCAATTTTTATTTATTTTTATAAATTATTCACCAATTTGAAAAATCGAGTCTCTGCTTAAGTTTTATATAAAAATTACCTAACAATCAATGCGTGTTGCCTCAGCCTGATCTAGTTATGGTTTCTCGAAATCCTCAGTTATTGTTCCTTGTTGGACTTCTTCAAAAAGTAGTAGAGCAAACTGCACCCCTTTCTACGATTTCCTAGTCCTTTGCAATCAGTCGAGCTGATATACCTGTGGCCCCACAATATTTTGCAGCTTCAGGATTCAAGCGGAGAAATCTTAGATTCATCGAAAAATTTCTTTGGTGGCTTGATAAAATGGCTCCACGAGAGTTATATATTTCCTTCTTGCATAGGCAGCTCCTCTTTGACTTTTGGTGGCTTTACAAGCTCCTTGTGGTGGCTCTATATTTCTTTCTTTGCAAAAAACACACTTACCTACTTCTCTCGGCAACAACTTTTATCTTCTCTTTACCTCGCAACACTCACATCCATATCACTTTGACACAACTTGGTATTTTGAGATTGTAATTAATTAATCAAGAAAGAAAAATATGCACAAGATCAAGAAACTGAATGCACACACATAGACATAGATTTTACGTGGTAAAACACTGAGAGCGTGTCAAGGAAACCTCCATGGGCCAAGGGATTAGAATTCTTTATTATTCAAAGTAAAAAATGACTCTCCAACAATACAATAAATCTCTTGGGAAATGTCATTTTAATAGGAAGACACCATTACATAACTTCCATTTGTTATACAACCATCTAATTAATGTAAAAAACACATCTACATAAGCATTGTTATCATTCTTAACATTCTTACTTACATGCTTTAAGGCTTTCCTACTCTGAGTATTGCTTGAGGAGTCCATTGAATTGACAGGAAAAGTTATTGCATTCTTGAGAGATTTTTAGATATATACAGTTAGTCGTCTTTGTGTCTGCTTCTCTTGTGTCATAAAAGGGATCCATATATATTAGTGTTGTGTCAAAATCATATAATATCATGGATGATCCTAGTTTCCTCCCTGGATTGGTGTCGGCATTGACATTTACCATCCACCACATTCTTCACCATGTTGGTTGTTGGGAACCAAGTGTTAATTAAAAGTTTAATTAGGAAAATTAATGTAAATGAGAAATGTAATGAAACTAAAATGACACATGTGATGTAATTTGAATGGAGGGAAAATCTATTAGGAGATATTTATGGGAAAATATTAAAATATTCCCTTCAACTCATAGGGTTAGGGATTATATATGGGGGTTGAGTGAGGATTCGACATTGTGTTTTAGGTCTCTCTTGGAGTATTGGAGGAGTGTAGGAAGTCGCAAAGCCTCCCTACCACCATGGCAGGGCGGGTTGCATCTCATGTAAAGTTTTGTTTTAGTTAATAGAACAATACGGATTCAGTGTTGTGTGCTCATTTGCAACAGTCTGGTTTTTATGTGTTTTGAGTTTCTTTTGCAAAAATTCATGTACAATAGTGATGTGATGCCATCTACTGATTTATTTTGTTATCAATAGTAGTATTTCTACAACTATTTGTCCTTTTGTTGTGTATTTCTACAATTAGTTTTCGGTATGTGGTTCCATTTTATTTTTGTTAGCAATCCTAGCCAAAATGTGGCCAACAATGTGCACTAGTTGGGAAGACTTAGCTTCCCTCTCCAGCTAGGTGGCAGCAGCAGTGGAGAGAAATCCAAGTGACAAAATTTGTGGTCGGAAGGGGGTTGTAGGCTTGACGAACCTACAACTTTAAGAATGCAAAATATGGTGTCTTCTTGATGAGGAAATTTATGGGTTCTATTAGTTGTGTGGCTACTTTCGAGTTTTCAAAGGATCTCCTCATATATGGGCCCTTATAGAAGTTTCCCTATGACTGCTCTGCATTTGTAGAGACTTTTCTTGGTCATGATAATCTTGCAATGTTTTCTTGATGCATGCAAAGGCCGCTAATACCATGGAGGAGCCACAAGAAGCCACCCTTATAAAGGACATGAAGGCTCTCAAGGTATTGATGAAGGCAGAGAAACTAGGAGGTTAGGTGAGAAGTCTATCAAAAATGCGCTTATTGCTGAGTAGCCAACCTTTGGGAATTCATTTTATGAACGAGCGTGGAAACCAATGGAAATGACGATAGACCAAGAAGCTCCATGGGTTTCGGTATGGTAGAAAAGGGTTGTTGAATCTGCATTCGATGGATGTGGTGTATAGCAATGGGGAGGGTTGTGTCAAAGTTCATGGTTGTAAGGAGCACTTTTTATTTGCAGTTGAGCTCCTAGTATGTGCTATTGATAGTGTCGTTTGGATGGAGTGCATGGGTTGAATGTATTTATTTTGATGACCATCGACAATGGGGAAATGCGCTGACAAGAGACAGGATGAGCGGTGAGGAGAAAAGTTCACGGTGGAGCATAACCACTACAAATTGGGAGAGACATGTTCAGTGATGTGAGATCCTACCTGACTTGCAACAAGATTAATCGTTTGAGTGTGCAAGAAACATTAAAGCATTCTCACTTTCAAATTACATTTTCAATTCGCATAACCTCCTACAAATTTCCAAAATATATTTTTATTTTCTTCAGAATTGCAAAAACTAAATACATACATTCATAGATAATCATATATCTAATTCCTCTTCTATCATTACTAAAATTACTAAAATTTTGATGAGTTGGAATTTTCCAAAAAGGATTCCAAGCTCCCTATTTTTCTCTAAAAAGACTTAGCTTTCTTCAGTTTTTTCCTCCTACAAATCTATTCTATTTTCTAAACTTAATAGAAAAACTAC
The DNA here is from genome assembly GCA_000404065.3 of Pinus taeda. Classification (NCBI taxonomy): domain Eukaryota; kingdom Viridiplantae; phylum Streptophyta; class Pinopsida; order Pinales; family Pinaceae; genus Pinus; species Pinus taeda. The sequence goes on from APFE030801668.1 coordinate 8,247, forward strand.
TTCGATTTATATCCATAAAAGAGGATAAGATTTATTATTTTTTCTAACATCATTCCTATCCAAATGTGTTGATCTTTAAACTAAAACAAAACTAATTTACTAATAAGAATCTAATTCCTTCAAAATTTCAATTGTTTTTTTCCAATTTCAAGAGTAAGATGCTCCTGCATCAGATTCTCAAGCAAAGAAATTGTCCACGATCTCATGAACATTTGTGCAATGTTTGGACATCTCCAGAAAAATCACCCAAGTAGCATCGTCTAATGGTTGATTTCTCCACTTCAAAAAATACTAAAAGTATTATTTTCCTCTAGTTTTATTCATCACTTTTTGATCTAATAGCCCTTCAATTTCTTTTGGCGTTGCTTTGGGCAGTTGTTGCTTGCATTCAACAATATCATCTACTTCACTAGAAGACACATCATCTGAAATTTTTCCTGTTCCCTGAAAGGAATTCAAACCAGAAACATTAAAATTTAGGGAAATACCAACATTGCTTGGAAGCTCCACTTAATAAGCATTCGAGGAAAATTTCCTTAAAATTTTACAAGGTCCGATCTTCTTAAGTTTTAGCTTGTTGTAAGTTCCTTTAGGAAATGTTTCCTTCCTCAAATGTACCATCACTAAATCACAAATCTCAAAGTTTTTTTTCTTTCTCCTTGAATAAGCCCTTTGTTTGTATTTCTTGTTGCTTTCTTGTAGTTGTTGCTTAACCCTTTCTTGCAATTCTTGCATTCTCACTTCAAATTATTCATGTTCTGCACTTCTTATATCTTTTTTTCTTGAATTCCTCAATTCATATATTTCCCTTAGATGCATTCCATACAAGATCTGGAAGGGACTCATACTTGTACTTATGTTGGGTGCATCATTGTTTGCAAATTCATCCTAAGCAAGAACTTGATCCCATTGTTTGGGAGTTTCACTTACCAAGCTTCTTAAGATGTTTCCCAAGCTCCTATTCACAATTTTTGTTTGCCCATCAGTTTTTGGGTGATAGAGTGAGCTGAAATTAAGGTTAGAACCAAAATTATTCCATAATTTTCTCCGAAAATGACCAACAAACCTTGTGTCTCTATCAGATAGAATAATTCTAGGCAATCCATGCCACCTTACCACTTGTTTAAAGAACAAATTGGCAACATTGGTGGCATCACTAGATTTTATACAAGATATAAAATGTGTCATTTTATAGAATCTATCAACCACAACATAGATAGAGTCATTACCTCTTTGAGTCCTTGGAAATCCCAATATAAATTCCATGCTCACTGAATCCCATGGCCTAGTAGGAATCGACAATGGTTGATATAAACCTATATTTTAACTTCTTCCCTTCGCATGCTGAGAGGTCCTACATTTTGCAACAAACCTTTTCACATCACCTTGCATGCTTGGCTAAAAATAAAAATCATTCAATTGAGCAAAAGTTTTATCTTGCCCAAAATGTCTTAATAATCATCCACTATGCTTTTCTTTGATAAGATTTTCTCTCATAGAACATTTGGGTATGCACAATCTGCAATCTTTAAATAAAAATCCTTCTTGCAACATAAATCTCAAACATGGAGTTATATCACCACTAACTAGATTTTTACAAATAGCATATCCATCTTTAAAATCAACATCGTCCTTATACATCTCCTTTATTTCATCAAATCCTAAAGTGTTGATTTGAAATACATGCAAAATCAAATTTATTCTACTTAATGCATCAACAACCTTATTTGATTTACCACTTGTATGCTTGATGACAAATGTGAAATTTTGCAAGAAATCCACCCATCTAGCATGCCTTTGATTCAATTTGGCCTTATTGTTGATAAAATGTAGAGCATGGTTATTAGTATAAAGAACAAATTCTTTGGGCACAAGATAACGCCTCCATTTTTTTAAAGTTTGAAGTATAGCATAGAACTCTTTATCATAAGAGGAATACTTATGCCTTGCTTCATTTAATTTTTCACTGAAATATGCAATCACCCTTCCTTCTTGACTTAAGATAGCTCCAGTAGCAACGCCACTTGCATTTGCCTCAACTTTAAAACATTTGTTAAAATCTAAGACTATTACAAGTTGTTCAATTATCCATTGCTTCTGTATTTTAAAATTTCTATCAACTGCTACAGTCCATTTAAATACCTGCTTATTCTCCTTTATTGTGTCAACAATGGGTGCACACAAACTACTAAAATTGTTTATAAACTTTCGGTAGAAGCTTGCAAGAGCGTGAAATCTTCTTACCTCAAACACATTCCTTGGAATGGGCTAGTTAATGATTGGCTTCACTTTACCTAGATCCATCTTCAATCCCTCTTCCGAAATCACAAATCCCAGGTATACGAACTAATTTTTCATGAAGCTACATTTCTTTAAATTTATCAACAAGTTCTCTTGCTGTAGGGTGCTCAAAACTAATTTGAGATGCTTGAGATGCTCTTATTTTGTTTGGATATACACTAAAATGTAATCCAGATAAACAATAACAAATTTGACTGTAAATTCTTTGAAGACTTCATTCATTAATCTCATAAATGTGCTAGGTGCACTGGTAAGGCCAAAAGGCATTACGAACCACTCATAGAACCCATTGTTTGTTTTAAAAGTTGTTTTCTATTCATCCCCCTCTCTAATTCTAATTTGGTGATAGCCACTCTTGAGATCAATTTTAGAAAAATACTTAGCACCACTCAAATAATCAATCATATCTTCAATGTGGGGAAGTGGAAATCTATACATGATTTTAATTTAATGATGGCTCTTGAATCAATACACATTCTCCATCCACCATATTTCTTTGGGATGAGCACGGTGGGAAAAACACATGGACTTAAGCTCTCCTTAATAAATCCATTGTCCAACAACTCCTGAACTTGATTCTTTATCTCTTCATTTTCTTGTGGAGTCATGCACTATGTTGCTCTATTCGGAAGACTTTCCCCTGGAATTAGATCCATATGATGACTAATGCTTCGAAAAGGAGGTGAATTACTTAGAAACTCATCCAACATAACCTTGACTTAAGAAAAGTATTTCGGTAGAAATCACATAAGAGAAATTTTTGGTCGATGTGTTTTAAACAAACCAGTGTGGTTCATCATCAGGACCAAATGAAGAGGTAAACGATGGAAAGGTCTTAAATAGAGAGAAATTTAGAGACCATACTTGCAAGTAACAACTATTTTTAAAAAATAATATTTAAATTATGATATTAAATATTAATATCATAATTAAATATTATTTTAAAAAATAGTCATTACTTGAAATTATGGTCTCTACATTGCTCTCTATTTAAGCCTTTGAAATGGTCTGCCTCTTCATCTAGTCTTGATGATGAACCATACTGGTTGGTTCGAAACGTGTCGGCCAGAAATTTCTCTTATGTGATTTCTATCGAAAGATGTTTCTTAATTCATTATGGATCACAGAAGCCTGAATTCAGAAAATAACGTTGACTTCTTCAGGCAAATCATTTAAACTTGTGCTAGTAAGAATTACCTTGGGCTTACCAATCAAAGAAAAATGAATTTACTCTTTATTTTTGATCTCTTGTAGTAGTTCCTTCCCGTCCATAAGTAGCACACTAGGACCAACTTCCTCTTTCGGATCCTTATCCTCCAAAGGCAATAACAGATGTTTTTGGCCATTTTTGTCAAGAGTGTAGGTGTTTCGCCTACCATCATGAATGGATTTCCTGTCATACTTCCATGGTCTTCCCAACAACACATGGAACCCATCCATTGGCATTATGTCACATAATACCTCATCCTTGTAGTTAGCAATCTGGAACTCCACTTTACGCTGCTCATTCACCAATATCTAATGGACCTTTTGCATCCAAGACACCTTATACGGTGGGTGATGTGCTATTCTCTACAGCCCCAAATTCTCTACCATTTCTGTGGAGACCAAGTTATCTGTGCTACCACTATTAATCACCACTTTGCAACACATGCCTCCTGATTTGCATGTGGTTCTGAATAAGCTTTTTCTTTGTGCTCATTCCTTAACTTGTTTTTTAGACTTAATCAATATTCTCTTCATCAATAATGATTCTCCTACCTCTGGTGTTTCTTCATGGATAACTACAACTGCATTTTATTCTTGTGCTTTTGATATATATGCTCCTCTTTGGCTTGTAGGATTATTTTGTAGACAATCATATGACATATGTCCCAATTTCCCACATTTGCAACATTGAACTTGGTAGCCTCTGCCTCGACCATGTCCTCTTGAAAAAGGCCTTCTTCCTCTTGATGGTTGACTGCTTGAACTAGCTTTTCCTTTCTTTGGAGATTGAGTTTTCCCTTGTTAGTTGGGTTTTCCTCTTCCCCTTACAAGTCTCCTCCCTCTATTCCTTTGGCTTTGCTTTCTAGCTAATTTTTCCTCTTCTTTCAAGGCAAATTGGTAAGCATCTTCTATATTTATGGGTGAAAATAGGCTAAACTTATGTTGAATCTCGAACCGCAACCCATTGATATATCTGGGAACCTTTTTAGGTGTTTCTTCAAGGTATCTTGCTCTAGTATTGATAGTGTAAAATTCTTCAGTATACTCTTTAACAGTCAATTGCCTTTGTTTCAAAATTTGCATTTTCCTGAATAAAGACAATTGGTAATCTTTGGGAAAAAAATTGCCTTTCAACTTCGCCACCATTATGATCCAACTTTTGATCTTGGCTTTGTTCTTTCTTCTCATTTCTTCTTAGACTCCATCCCACCAAAGAGTTGTGTGTCCTTTCAATCTAGTAACAACAAACTGCACCTGTTTGTCTTCAACTACCTGCTCATACTCAAAATTCTTATCTAAAACATTTGGTGGGAAAGCTCGTAGGAGTAATTATTTTTATTTTACTTGGAAATAAATTGTTGCTAGGGGATTCTACCTAAAAAAGTAAAATAACCCAGAAATTTAAATTGATTGTAACAACCTATTTTATTTTGTTTTTGTTCTACTTGTTATGTTTTGTGTTATCAGTTTATGAAGACCCATGCAACACATAAATGAAATTTTGGATGGAGTACATAGGAAATCTTTGTTAAGACCCCACTAGTGTTGTTAGTTGGCCCTAATCAAACCAGATGACACACTACAATTTCAGATATCCCAAAGGATCAGAAAATGCAGAGAGAGAGATAGTTTTACAACAAAAACTCCTAACAACAACAAAGCCCAAAAACACCAACAGTGATATAGGATAGAGTATATGGGCAGGTGTAGTAGGCAGGGATAGTGGAAGAAGGGAGAGCAACAGAGATGAATGCAGGTTGTAGTAGATAGAATAGAGTAGAGAAGGAGAAAGGACATGGGGTCTTGCGAGAAGGAGGCTAGCATGCCCAAAAAGGAAAAAGTGTGTGAAGGGGACGCACAAAGTAGAGTAGAGTAAAGGAATAACCTGCATTTCAACATTTAGAGGAGGATTTATATTGCGCAACATTAGTGCAAGCAAAAAGGAAAAAGTGTGTGAAGGGGACGCACAAAGTAGAGTAGAGTAAAGGAACAACCTGCAGTTCAACATTTAGAGGAGGATTTAGATTGTGCAACACCAGTGCAAGTGAGTGTGGATGTTTGCTTGCAATTGGCTCCAGACGAGCCAGGATTTGTGTCGGGAGTTGTTGGAGCCCAGGTGTTAATTAGAATATTAATTAGGAAAATTAATGAAAATGTGAAATGTAATGAAACTAAAATGATATATGTAATGTAATTTGAATGGAGGGAAAATCTATTAGGAAATATTTCTTGGAAAATGTGGATTAGGGATTATGTATGGGGTTTGAGTGAGGATTCAACGTTGTCTTTTGGGTCTCTTGAGAAGGTTGTGTAGGTCTTGGAGTATTGGAGGACTACAGGAGGCTATGAGGTTGCATAGTCTCAGAGTATTGGAGGAGTGTAGGAGGCCGCTAAGCCTCCCTACTGCCATGGCAATAGAGAGGGTTGTGTCTCATGTAAAATTTTGTTTAAGTTAATAGAAAAATCAAGATTCAATGTTGTGTGCTCATTTGCAGTAGTCTAGGCTTTATGCGTTTTGTGTTTCATCTGCAGCAATTCATGTACAATAGTCAAGTGATGTCGTTTAGTGGTTTATTTTCTTGTGATTAGAGGTTGTTAGTGTAGTATTTCTATAATTTTGTGATTAGAGGTTGTTTATGTAGTATTTATATAGTTTTATATCCTTGTGTTGTTTATTTCTACGATGTTGTTAGTGTATTATTTCTATAATTTTATGTCCTTATGTTGTGTATTTCTACAATTAATTTTCAGTATGTGGTTCCATTTTGTTTTTGTTGGTGATTTTGGCTAGAGTATGGTGAATATTGGATTTGCAGTCAACTACAAGAAATAATTGGAGTCTAAGAGATCTAGACCAAATTATTAAGGTCAAGGGGGACTTGTTTCCATTGTGGCTGGGAGAAGGAATTCTTGCAAGAAATAAGTTGCAAGCTCACCCTGGCCACAAAGACCCATTTGAGATTGGAAGAATCTATGTGAAGGTGAAGCATTAGATACATTACATTAATGGAATATGAAGCGGTAAGGAGAAATTACATTTCTCCATTACATACATTCATATTCCATTATAGGTATTTGGTAGAACCCATGCTCAAAGACATTGATGGGAGTGTGTTCCTTTTGAGGGTGCACGATGTGATCCATGGTTTGGCCATACACGAAAACTCATACTTCCGCACAGTTAAAGGTTTGGATATGTTGAATCAAAATGAGTGTTCAGGTTGCACTCAGATTTTTTTGAGGGGCATCCAATTAGGTTCACTTCCTAAATCATGAAGAGATCCAAAATTTTGTGCATTGTCAATGGCGATAGACCAATTAATAGAAATTTCAAGAAAGGTGATTGTGAGTATGATTTTTCCAAGAAAGGTTCTTGATCTGAGTTACACGTCATTGCAGTAATTGTCAGAGAGCGTAGGGTGTTTAAAACAACTTGTATGCCTCAAATTAGTAGGCGTTCCCATCAAAATTCTACATGCATCTCTCACGGTTCTTGCATACTCCAAATCCTTGATCTTTATACATCACAAAATTACCATCTGCCATCGATAGGTTGAGATGCCTAAGATATCTGAGCATGTTTCACTGTCATGATTTGCAAAGTTTGCCTAATAGCATCTCAAGACTTGCATCTTTGCAACAGTTAGACATCATATATTGCAGTAACATGTGGGTGACAGGTGATAAAAGGAGGAGATGGAAAAAAGTGGCTTCCATTGCAGTTTTGAGGAGTCTATCACAACTAAAAATGTTACGCGGACAAAATAACGATGAAACAATGAGTAAAGGAACATTGCAAAGCATGGTTCACATGGAGACACTCAGTTGTATCTTACATCGATGGCAGAGTTACCTTCCAACATATTCAACATGATAAAGTTGAGAAGATTCACTTTAGAGTGCTTGCACATGGTGAAGATAGAAAGCAAGTTTTGAGTATTTCACAGTTTGATGGATCTTCAATTGTGGAATTCTTCTATCTCCGACGAACTTCCTATTTTGCACAAGCTTAGTAGTTTGAAGCAATTAGATATCTTTGATTGTATTAATTGAGTAAATTTCCTTAAGAGTTTGGTGAGGCTGGAGATAAAATTTGATACTGCAAACTATATTCATTGATAAATTATGATTTTACATATATACAAGAAGTGGTGTTTCAAGATAGGGAAAATATCTTGGACACACAATTAGTTGGTTGAGAGAATATATCAACCACACACC
>APFE030801673.1:0-12759 GCA_000404065.3 Pinus taeda
TTTGTTTTGTTGGGACTTGCAATTTCTTTGCCAAGTTGACATTTATAAGATTTTGTTTGCAACTCGGATTGATAGACACAATGATTTTCTCCTTATGAATCAATCCATGAACCTGCAATACCGAGATACCAGCCAAAAATAACCCTTTTGGTTCCTTGGTTTCCTTCTTTCCTGTAAAAATAACAGCGTTTCTAGGCTGTGTGTCTGTCTGTGTGTGCTTATCCACAAGATTTGATTTACGGTCAAAGTGCTCTATAAGAGCTTTGGCAAATTGGGTCCAACTCATAAAAGGTCTATTGCGACGTTGATGCCATTCTGCCCATTGCCTTCGTTCATTGTCCAAGTACATGGTCCCCACTCTCAGCTTAGTCCAATCATCTTGGAGACGATTCAATTTGAAATACTGGTCCATTTGTGCTAGCCATGTGGACGGTTGAGAACCGTCAAATTTATACAACTCCATCGAATTCTGATCTAGGCCCGCCATCACAAAAATATTGGTGAAAAATTGAAATGGTCACAGATCCGTCAATATTGCTCAGAATCTCTATTATAACCTGTTTTTAGAAATAGAACAACCATTCTGCATCTGCCCATGTGGCAGAAATCTTGATCCAGGCACTTGAAATTTCAGATCTGTGCTGCTATTCTCCCGCCGTCACCCAAAATTTCTGAAAAAAGTGCTGATTTTAAATCAGCGATATCTCCCTCATCCGGACTCCGATTCACCTGATTTTTTTTTCGAAATTGTGTATTTTTTCACAAATATTTCAGATCTGCAATTGATATTGCAGATCATGCACCAGAATGTCTAGATCTGTGCCGCAAATTCGCTGCCCTAAAAAATTATCTGCAACCCTACTGATTTTTAAATCAGCGATATCTCCTTCATCTAGACTCCGATTTGACCGTTTTTTGCTTGAAATCGGCTATTTTTTCACAAATAATACAGATCTACAATCATATTTTTCAGATCTTGAACCAAAACGTACAGATCTGATCTGCAAACTCGCCGCCCTTGAAATCCTGCAAAAAGTAAAAAAAAATTCCACTTTTGTGCCCAAGAAAGTGCTCTGATACCACTTGTTGTAGATCTAACCCAAAAATACTATAAATCTGATAAGAAAATATAAGATAATGCAAATAAACCCAGAAATAATATAGAAATGCTTCTTTATTATCAAACCCTTAAGGTAGGGAAACACCATTCATTCACTCCTTAAGGAAGGAGAACACTCCACAACCCATTCATACAAGATTACTTCTCTTCATATCCCTCCATGTGGAGTCTCTAGCCTCTATATAGGCCTCATACATACAATACCATGCATCATTACCATGGTTTCCTCATACCATCAACTAATACCATGGGCCCCTTACATTATTATTAACTACTTGTGGTCCCTTACATGACATGGGTTAACCACCTTATTTATTACTATGGCCCATCCCATTATTACATTATTACCTTGGGTACCTCCCTCGGTACCCCATATTACCCCCCTAGGTATATAACACACAACCATCTTCAACAGTGCCTATTGTAATTGAAGATTCACCCACTGTCAAAGGGGAAGAATCTCCCTCTAAAACCTTGATCACATATGAAAGAGGAAGTCCCAGATCTTCCACTTGGAAGGAAAGAGTGCAAATACAGGACTAAAAAATAGCTCTACAAGAAGCACGGACTATTCTACAAGAGACTCTAACTAAGCTATAGGAGACCGAATAACTGGAACAAAGGGTAGACGAATAGCCAAAGGGGAAGGAAGAAACAATAGAGACCCAAGAACCTGACCCCCAACCTAGTTTGGGCTCTTATTACAATCTCCTTGAGGGGCGGGGAAATCATTCCACAGAAATTTGCAGTCCCACTTTTCTTTGAGCTGGAGAAAGAAAGAATAAGGAGCCATAGATGGATGAAAATTTCCAAATCCAAGGGGGTAGAGGATATTGGCCACATGGAGAACAAGCTTACAGAGATGGGAAGGGAATTAAGTGATGTAAGACATAGAGAGGAAATCAGAAGAACTTACTTGGAAACAGAAAAGAGTTTCTAAGAAAACAGCTGCAAGAAAAGGAGACACAATTAGCATGCATGGCCAGCTGGTCTATGGAGGCACTACAGTGCAAGAAACCAGCAAAATCATATGGAGTATACCTCAAATACCAATGGCTGCAGTTTCAGATCAATAACTTTGGCACAGAGAGGCACCATGACTTTCCAAGATTATAAATAGTTTATAGACCTATGTGACCAAAGTTTAGCAGAAGACAAGGCAAAGATAGCAGAGCTTTATTTGCATAACATGGCCCTCATTGATATGAACCTATTGGACCCCAATGTTAGGCTAGGGGACTTGCAACTGATGGCCATGGCATCATGGATGAATCATGAGGATAAAAGGGAAACATAAATAAAAAAATTGATGGCAAAAGAGAAAAATAAACCCTTAATGATCAGAGTTGAGCCATCACACCCCATGGCTCTCATCAGTGTCCACTAGCTACTTTCAAATAATCCTCAAAGTGCCCCTAAGTATATCAATGAGTAGGCTCAGGCCATTGCACATTTTTAGGACATGGAAAGATTACTTGGGGAAGACTAAATTCATGCTTGTATGAGAAGGTGGAACACTCTTCCACCCAGTCTACAAATCAGAGAGTATCACTCCCCAACAAGGATGAAAGAAGCATTAAGGAGAGTGCCACTGTACAAGCACTCTATGCAGAGTTTGAAGGCTAATTGGATTGGTGTCAAATTGAGTTCCCCACTACTGCTAGGCCTACTAGAAGGTGGAAAAGAGGTAGAAGAACAAAAGCAGTGGGAAGAGGTGGACAGAAAGGCAGGATTCCATGACAAAGAAGAGGACCTCACATCAGAAGCATAGGATGTCAGGGAGGCCATCAGGGCCATCAAAGATGAGGAGATTGACTAGTTGCTCAAAGGATAAGCAACACATTCAGTAGGGGGTGATGATGAGCCCCATAAATGGGTAATTATATGGGCTAATTTTACCTCCTAACTTAGCTTAATCCACCATTCTCATTAGTTTATTGCATGTTTTTTATTATATTTATGCTAATAGAGTGAGTTGGGTTGGTCATTATGCCTTGAAGTCTAATGTGTGCTTAATGCATATTTTTGGTCAATTTTGGAGACAAAGTCAAAGATTTAATGAACATTTGGCAACAAATTTTCAAAGAAAATAAGGGATAGGATTTATAGGAGGGTGTTCCCCTCATTTATGACTCCCTACTTTGAATTCATCTTCAGAAAGTTTGGAGCACAAGCAACCACATCAATGCACCAAAGAGGTAGCCGATAAAGTGGAGTATAACTATTGTATATCTCAAGTTTTGGGAGCCAAGCCTCCCTAATTTTAAAGGAGTTGTTGGAAGCTCCAGTTTTATAAGTAGAGAGGCCTAGGGCCTCATTAGGTTGTTGGATGTTAGTCAAATTTTTGCACTTTTGTTGCAGCTTTTCTCTACTCAACTTCGAGCTTACTTTTGTAGACAGTTTCATGTGACCTTATTATTTTTTGATAATGAAGATGAGATTGTTTCTGAGCTAGCACTAAGTTACCTCAGATGGATGAAGCTCTTGGGTTAGGGCCCAATCCAAGTAGCCAAGCACTTCTTGTTTTGTATTTATATGTTTTGTTTAGTTTATGAATGAGTTGTTGTTAGATAGATTTCTTTCTTAGTTAAGAATAGGTTTCTTTTGGTAATTTAAAAAGTTGTTTCCATTTTAGTTTGTTGTAGCAAGTTGAATAGTGATAGAAGAAGATACAAAAAGTCCATCAATAGAGCCTTGACCTCCCTTTTCCTCTCTAGGACCATGAACTGAGGCCAAGACCCTATTGTTGCCACAAAAAACACAGATTTGCCTTTTCCATAGGATTTCTAGTGTTGCAGCTTGTTAGAAGGTTAATGCTTTTCCGTAGATATGTTTCATCATGCTCATTTTTTTCTTTACAATAAACGTTTTTCCATGCTTTCTTTCCATATAGCATTTTTCAGCATTTACTTTCCTAGATTGGAATTTAGACTAGTTTGATGAACAGTTCTGTTTTTTAGTGTAGCTAGTTTCTTTGCTTGCTTAGTTTCAGAGCTTGATTCTTAGTTCTCTTGAGGTACATATTTGCTCATAATAAGTCAACCAATCAGCCATTACCATCTATTTTTTATCCATGTTCCACAGGTCATCCAAAGTCCCTCACAAATTTGCCCTAGTTTTCTGCACTTTTCCCATGAACTTTCCTCTCTTCCCTTGAACAAGTCCAACAATATTTCTCTTCTCTAATCCTCCTTGATGAAGTTTATACACCTTGACACATCCTCCTAGCCATCAGCTACCCTTTTCACCCGTTTTCTCACCTTCAAAACCTCTAAAACATCTCTCAGCATCCTCCAGTAAACCTCGTGTAGATCCCCTGCAGCCTCGAGTAGATTTTCCTATAGGTGTCTTTTTGAAGTGTGATTGCAGGGAAAGCCTCCAGAAGGCCACCTGGGACCTCCTAGGACCCCTCCACACCTTCCTACACTTTTGAAAACTCCAAAATCGCCCTCAATCACCACCTAATCACTGCCACATTCACACACAAATAAATCACATGCATGACAATTTCACCTAAAAATACATAAAAATCCAAAAAGATGTTTTTTTCTCATTTCCTTCTAGAAATAGCTTGAATATATGTTGTTTACTTTCTAAGAATGTAATGGCATTCATTTTATGGTTTTTCACCTATCTTTCTACAAAAGTAGGGTTAACTGATTAATTAGGGTTTGTTAGGGTTACTTCACATTTTAGTCTTCTTTCTCTTTCTGCAAGTAGAGTAGCCTATGTAGGTTAAGTTGTCCTTTATTTCATCACATATAAAGCTTCTTCTAGAATTCATAGAAGTTGGCTTGAGCTCCTAGTGATCTTGCACCAGCTGACCAAGTGACAACCTACAGTAAGAACTAGTATGTGTGCATACATCACCATCGCTTCCGAGTTTGTTACGAAATACCAGGTTGATAAAAAGTAAATTAGGAATCCTAGGAGTTGCAGCATTATTGCTACAATATTAGTGCTCACCAAAACCCTAACTTCCTTGGATCATATCTCCAAAAATATAGTGATACAAGCTCTGAAATTTGGACCTGGAAGTCATCAATATTTTGTCTCAAATGGGTTTTTGTTTCTACTTTTGAAACATCGTACAAGAAACCTTATAGCGAAAATTCCACAATGACCTGTTTGGAGCAGCGAAAACCCTAGAATCCAAAGCTCTGATACCAAATGTTATGCAACCAGCTCACAAAATAGAAGAAAATATAGATCAATGACTTCAAAATCAACCTCTTTGAGGGGGAAAACTCTTTTACATTACACAAATGAAAAATTCTTGGATGATTCAAATGACAAAACCTCCTTTCTATATATAGGAGTCTAAGGGGTCACAATATAATCAAAGCCAACATAACAATAATAATATAAGGGCACAACAATAACAATACTGCGCTTCTATGGGGCACAATAATAAAAATATGGAGACAATAGGGGAAAAACACTAACAATAAGGGATACAATGACAATAGTAATGGGGGAATCACTAGCAATATAGGGACCTAACATCGACACTTCAGTATGATTGGTGCAATTCATATGACCTGACTCTTTGTGGTATGACTAGTGAATTTTGTTTTACATGGCTCTATGCATGTGACCTAGCTCTTCGTGGTATGACTAGTATGGATCTTGTTGCAGTGGCTCTCTACGTGTGACCTTGCTCTTCATGGTATGATTTATATGGCTCTCATTGCAATGATTTTTTGTGTGTGACTTGGCTCTTTGTGGTATGATTGTTTGATTGAAACTACAGTATGATTGGCACAATGTATATGACTTAGTTTGTCATGGAATGATTCACACAAATTATTTTGACAAGGATCTCTGCATAGCTCTCAATATGATTGGTGCATAATACTTGACATGGCTCTCTGCATAGCTCTTTGTGTGTGATCTAATTCTTTGTGGTATGACAATATGAATTTCGTTATAGTGACTCTTTGTGTTTGACTTGGCTCTTCATGGTATGAATGGTATGGCTCTCGTTGTAGTGGCTCTCTATGTGTGGCCTGACTCTTCATGGAATAATTGTTATGGCTCTCATTGCAATGGCTCGCTGTGTATGACCTGAATCTTCATAGTATGACTGGTATGGTTCTTGTTGTAGTAGCTCTTTCTGTGTGACTTGGATTTTTGTGATATGACTATGGTTGGTGGAAAAAGTTTTGACATGGTTTTTTGTGTATGATTTGTCTCTTCATATGACCTGGATCTTTGTGTTTGATCTAGCTCTCCATGTATGACATGATTCTTCATGTTTGATTTAGATATTCAACGTATGATTGGTGCAATACATATGACTAACTCAGTGTGAATGAGATGGCTCCCTAAGGTATGATTGGTGCAATGTGTATAACTTGGCTCCCTAAGGTATGATTGAGTTAATTTGTATGACTTGGCTCTCTGAAGTATGGTTGGTGAAAATGTGTATAACCTAGATTTTTTAGTATGATGTGGTTGTTTGTCACTTGATTTGAACGATGAAAAAAATATGACATGGATATCCATTGTGAAGGTTGAACAACTAATATAATAACATTGTTATGCAACCAACTCACGGAAAATATAGATCAACCACTTAAAAATTATCCTCTTCGAGGGGGGAGCCTCCTTTACATTACATAAATGAAAAATTCTTGGATGATTCAAATGATAAGACCTTATTGGTATATATAGGAGTCTAAGGCGTCACAATATAATTAAAGCCTACATAACAATAGTAATGTAAGGGCACAAAAATAACAATAGTGGGCTTCTATGGGACACAACAATAATAATAGGGGGATACACTAATAACAATAAGGGGAATAAACTAGTATTATAGGGGCCTAACATGCCCCTCTCCTTAAAAAAAGTGTTGTCCTCAATGCTTGAGTAGTTCCTGATGCTTATGTATAAAATTCTCATCCTTCCATGTGGAATCTTCAGTGGGTAAGTTCTTCCACTTGAAGAGATGTTATGAAATTAATCGATTATGTAGTTGTCAGGTTCTTGTTTCCATGACTATTTTAGGCTCAAATATGATTTTTCCTTCTTCGTCAAGTTTTGGCAACATTGTTTGAACTGGGAGCTTGTCATTGATAACCTTCTTTAAGCATGAAACAATGAAAATTGGGTGTACTCAGAAATATGCAAGCAACTCCAATTTGTATGCCATAGTACCAATCTTATGCAACACCTTGAAAGGACCATAGTACTTGGGTGATAATTTATTATCCTTCTTAGCTTACTTGAGGGAAATTTGTTTGTATGGTTATAGCCGTAAAAATACCCAGTCACCTGCATCAAAAATTCTTTCACTATGATACTGATATGATTTTTGTTTCATTCAATTTTGTGCAAGAGTGAGGTTATCCTTTAAGAGTTGGAGAACTTGTTGTTGATGCTTGATGTGATATTCCACTACTTGAACCTTAGAATTTTATTTTAAAGATGATGTGATGGATGGTGGATGATATCCATAAAGTGCCATAAATGAGGTCATTTTTTCTGAAATATGGAAGGAATTGTTATACCACCATTCTGCAAGAGGTAACCACTTGACCCATTGTGTTTGTTTATTCGATACAAAGCAAAAAATATACCCTTCCAATCATTTTCACTATCTCAGTTTACCCATCATATTAAGGATAATAAGATGAGCTATGAGCTAGTTGAGTACTAAGACAAGAAAATAATTTCGTCCAAAAATTTCAAGCGAAAATGGAATCTCTGTCACTTATAATAATCTTTGAATTTCGATGTAGCTTTTGAATTGTTTCCATAAATGTAGTAGCAACTGTATTCACTTTAAAAGGATGAGATAATGCACAGAAGTGTGCATACTTGGTAATTCTATCAATTACCACCATGATGACACTCTTTCCTTCGGACTTGGGTAAACATGTGATAAATTCAACGTTGACTTGGAATGGCTAACAATAAACCTGGGGTATTAATTGTCCTTGCTTTATCTTGTTGGCAAACCAAACATTCTGCCACAAACACCTGAATATCAAATTTAAGGTCATCCCAAAAAAAATCCTTCTTGACCTTGTGGTAAGTTTTCAAAAATCATGATTGCCCTCCTAAGGGGGAGGTGCACAATTCCAAAAGAATATTTTTCTTGAATTCAAATTCTTACAAAGATATAAGCAACATTTGTACCGTAATGAATCATTTTTCCAGCTAATTATATCAAATGTACTAGGATCTTGACGCAACTACTGAATGAGTGCACACACCTCTTTTTCATTCTTCCATTCATCCCTTGCTTCAGTTATCCAATTAGGTTGGAGAATAGAAATGGCACAAATAAATTATTCCACATCCTCATTTTTTCTTGAGAGTGCATCTACAACAACATTTTGTTTCCCTTTTTTTAGATGATTTCAAAGTCATAACCCAACATCTTTGTGACCCAATATTGCTACTCTTCTAAAGATAATCTTTGTTCCAAAAAGTATTTAAGACTATCATGATATGTTTTTACCTTGAAGTGTCTTCCCATAAGGTAAGGTCTTCATTGCTTTAGTTCATGTAGTATTGCCAACATTTCCTTTACATAAATAGGTTTGTGTAAATAATTTCCTTTGATTGGATGGATTTCAAAAGAAATGGATCTTCCTTCTTGCATTAAAACAACACAAATTCCATTTCTTGAGGTATCACATTCCAAAATAAAGGTTTTTGTGAATTCGGACATAGCTAAGACTAGTGTGTTGTCGCTTTTTCTAGCACCTATAGCACAAGTGCTTCAAGAGATATACAAAGCTTCCTAGAGACAACCCCCAGGTTGATTGTAGACCAATGCCTAGGAAATCTTAAAGTGAGGATTGCTTTGGAAGATTATCAATAGGGCTTTCTACCGCACTCTAATTTTCACATAATTTGAAAAGATAACAAAGGAGGGCTTGCTTCAATGGGTCTGCATTAAGGTAAACTCAAGCCAATACTTGGATCCAAGTGCTCAGGGGGTAAATCAAGCCAACCTCAAAGATAAATGTGTGGTTCCGGTGGCCAACGCACAACAATAGACAATTTTAATATTAGCATTGTAGTAATATAAAGAGGAAGAAAGAAACGAGGGAATTTGATGCATAGGATTGGTTAAAATACAGAATCCTAAGTAACAATGTTCTGATAGAAATATGGAAGAGGGAGGAGAATAAATAGCAGAAATGGTGGAGCTCAAATGAAGGTTTCATGCTCTATGCCTCATGGATACATTTATCAACAAACATGATAAGTAAATATGTGCTCATATAGTTACTGCAGGTTATAAATTAACACAAGTAAATGTGTCTTATACACAGGTATTACTCATTTTTTAGCAGCCTAGAGACATCTAAGAACTAGAGAGAAACCGACAACTTCATTACACTATTTCAGATAAAGAAAAACATAAATGAAGTGAGATATAAAAAGAAGGAAACATACTATGCATTTCCATGATTGGAATCACCAAAGAGTTTCATTAATACTCAAAATGAGTCCCATTCACTAATCCATTTACATTTAGAAATGCATAGCTCAATTCCCTCCTGAACAGGCAAATAGAACCAAAAGTGGAATCACATAATTGGAACCCCTCAAGAGCAAAATTCTGGAACCTGTATTAAGTGTTTCTTCCCCCTATTTATAAGGAGAAGGGGAGCCTTGAATCAGTTACAAAATATGTCAGTCAAGGGCAAGCTATCTGATAAACTAGTTTTCTCAACGTGCGACAGATTTGCTACCTAAAATGATTACCAAGGATTTGATTCCTTTCTTGAAAATATACATAAATTACAAAATAAACAGAAATAAGAAAAACTAAAAAATGATTGTGGAAAATATCCTTCTATCATTCCTATGAAGGCCCTTCATCAGGCCACCTCTCTGCCACAATGTGTCCCTCTAGCTGCTCGAACGGTTCCCGTTTCTTTCACCTTAACTGCCTAACTTCACCAATCTCTGGAGATGGTAGAGATCAACTATGGTGCCTTGTCACAGCGTGGAAGTGGAGATTTTCCTTATAGTCCTTCATTGTATGACTGAGTGGAGCTCCATGGTAAGCCATTAAGTCTTCCTGAATCCCCATATCTCCATTTACTTCATGAAGATGTGCACATGAAGTAGTCTAATTCATTTATATTGACCATGTATTCCTTGGTTTCTTGTCCCAAGGGCTTCCACAAGATTAGCCCATATCAAATTCCAACTACTCCATGCCTTCATTCAATACTGCAGCTACCAACCCATATGCCTTTAAAGCTCTGTAATTCCTTATCGAAGCGATTTCATATCGCAAACTTCACAATGGTGTAGTATTCAAATTTTCCGATTGTCGACCTTTGATATGAAAATCCCCTTATGCTTATCCCTTCCCGCATTTCTAACCATAGGATCAAGGGTTGTGACCTAGTACTTAGCCTTAAGGTGCTAAGGCCTTTTGTTCTTGCCAGAGGCTATCGTTTCTTTGTAAATTTCTTTCTGCCCCTAGTTCTTTAAGTTCCTCTTGACCGTGGGCTAGCCCTTATATCATAGGTTTTCAATCGGTGATTTCATTTTGATGCACACACAGTACAACCTCTGATCTTCGATATGCCGAGACCCGAGATTTTACCCTTAGGTATTTTCTCCTTGTTTTCTAGTTTTCAACAGGGAAACTTCAATCTGCTTTAACTTTTGATTCTAGAGACCATTTGAGGATTTTCATATACCAATGGAAAGATAGTTTAGAGCACTATCCAATGGAGGAGGTCAAATTTAGCTTTGATGGATTATAGGGCTTGGAATATGGCCGAAAAAATTTCTATTCTTTTCTAATTTGGACAATTGAAAACAAATTTTGTAGTGAGTGAAAACATTGGCTCCAACTGAGAATAGTGCCTTGCTAGAAAGGTGTTGAGAACCTGCCGACTAGTAGCCTTCACCCTTGGGATTGGAGTTTGAAAATATATCGAATCTATAAAACCAAAAAATCTCCATGGAATTTTAATTACAGAGAGTGTTTTCCTCATAGAACTAAAATGCAGAAACAAAATTCTACCAACTTGAAACTAAATGCTCAGCTAGTGAGCTTATTTATAGACAAATCTTGTTTATGTATAGGGATCAATTTGTTGGGTTGTGTTATATTCTTTCCACAACTAGCCCACGTAGTTAACCAAGGGGTTAAAGGGGGGTGGAGCCCCCCCTTCGTTGCGTCAATTGCACAACAGGGGGGTTTGAGGGGGCATGTAGCCCCCCTCAATGAGGTACGGGGCAACACCCCCGTAAAAAAATTTGTGGACCCTATATTACATTGGGCAGACCTACCTATGGTTTTGTGTATGGTTTTTGCACATATTTTTGGATGCGATGGTTTTCGGCGCGATGGTTTTTGGTCCATGTTTTTGGACGTAATGGTTTTCGATCCATGGTATTGGATGCTTAGGCATGTATAAATATTTATTGTAACATTGAATGGAACATAATGAAAAATAAAGCTAGTAGTCCCGGTTTTGGGATCCAGGGGAAATCTCTGTGTATATATGTTTTATGTGTTATTCTCTCGCATTATTTATTTTCTTTGTTTTAGAATTTGTATATACGTAATTTTTTTATGGGGTTAAAACCTATGTTTCGTATCGGCACTATTTTGGCTTCAAGGGGACGCCTTTGTTGCTGAGGGGTTTCTCTCAGGCCTGTGGGAGACCCTGTTCAGTGGGATATCTACGGAATCGATTCTAGTGGTGAAAGAAGACGGCAAGTAGTGGAAAGTTAGAGATTGAGAAATTTAATGGTCAGAGTTTTGAGTTATGGAAACTCAAGATGGAGGATCTGTTGGTGGATAAAGATCAGTGGATTGTGCTAGATTCAGGTACTAAACCAACAAGAGTGTCTGATGAAGAATGGAAGAAGTTGTATTGGAAGGAAAAGAACACAATATGATTGTGTGTCTCAGATTCAATATTGTTGAATGTATCAGGGGAAGCTACAACTAAGGCTTTATGGGACAAGTTAGAGACTTTGTACCAATCTAAGTCTTTGGTGAATAAATTGCTCCTACGGAAAAAGTTGTATAACCAGAGGATGAAATATGGAGAGTTGGTGAAAGAGCATCTGAACGCATTTAATAATGTGGTAAGTCATTCATTATCTGCTGATATTAAAATTTCATATGAAGATAAATGCATCAGTTTGTTGTGTTCTCTGCCAGATTCGTGGGATAGTTTGGTTATTACAATAGGTAACAATGCAGCTGCCTTGTAGTTTGATGAAATAGTCTCATCCTTGCTGATGGAGGAGATGAGACAAAAAAATATGGAGAGCCAGAATGGTGATGCCTTGTCTATATGAGGATGGTCCCAAAACAAAAGCAAAAATAAGTCATCGAGTGGAAGATCTAAATCTAGAGGGAGATCTAAATCTCCAGGAAAACTTGTAAAGGTGGTGTGTTGGAATTGCAGAAAGGAAGGACACTACAAAAGGGACTGTAAATCTAAAGCTCCTGACAAAGGAAAAGGATCTAATGATTCTCCTTCTGTAGAGGCGAAAACCGGCTCAAATGAAGGCGGGGATGTGTACTTGGCTTCTTCAAGTACACATGTAGATCATGAGGCATGTTTGATTGACTCAGGTGCATCCTTTCACTTCACTCCCCATAGAGAGTGGTTCTACAAGTATGAGAAATA
>APFE030801673.1:14148-34428 GCA_000404065.3 Pinus taeda
GAACCAAGTTGGATAGTAAATCTGAAAAGTGCATCTTTATTGGGTATAAGGATGGTTTAAAGAGTTATAAGCTTTGGAACCCAGTCACATGGAAGGTTGTGTACAACTAAGATGTGGTGTTCAGAGAGGTGAAGGATGTTATTAAACATGAAGTCCAATGAAAGGAACCTGAGAAGATAGAGTTTGAGCTAAAGGAGGAATAATCAGACTCTACAGCAGAGGAGGAATCAGAAGATGAAGAGCCACAAACTCTGGGTGTGAGAAGATCAACTCGAGAAAGAAGGCAGCCTAAAAGGTATAGTCCATCTACTTTCTATTCAAATTTTTCTTTATCTATTACTGATGGTGATCCCAGAACTGTGAAGGAAGCAGTAGATTCAGAGGATGGAAAACTATGGAAAGAGGCCATGGTTGATGAGATGACATCTTTGCACAAAAATGAGGCTTGGGATCTGGTGGAGTTTCTGGATAGAAGGAAACCCATTGGCAACACATGGGTGTTCAAGAAGAAGACCAATGCAGAAGGAAAGGTGGAGAAATACAAAGCTCGGTTGGTAGCACAATGTTATTCCCAGGTTCTAGGAATTGATTTTGGTGATGTTTTTTTCCTGTTTCCCAGGTAGCTTCTATTAGATGATTTCTATTTATTGTTGTTGCTTTTGATTTTGAGGTAGAATAGATGGATGTGAAGACAAAATTTCTTCACGGGCATCTGGGAGAGGAGATCTACATGAAGAAACTTGAAGGTTTTGCGATGAAGAGTAAGAAGGAACTGGTATGCAAGTTAAAGAAGTCTTTGTATGGGTTAAAAAAATAACCAAGGATGTGGTATCAGAAATTTGATACATTTATATGGGGACTTGGCTTCACCAGAAGCAAAACAGATCACTGTGTGTATTTTAAATTAATTGGTGATCGTGTTATTTATCTGGTCATGTATGTGGATGATATGTTGCTGGATGGAAATGACAAAGAAATTATCCAAGATTTGAAGACTCAATTTTCCTCCAAATTCGACATGAAATATCTTGGTGCTACAAACTATATTTTGGGCATGGAAATTAAAATAGGTCGAGCAAAGAGGAAGCTTTGGTTAAACTAGAGGAAGCATGCTGAGACAATATTACAGAGGTTTAATATGCAGGATAGTAAACCAGTAAAGGTTCCTATTCCTGTAGGTGTAAACTTATCTGTTGAATAGTGTCCCAAGACACAAGAAGAGGAAGAGGATATGTCTCGTGTTCCATATGCAAGTGCAGTCGATAGCCTGATGTATGCAATGGTTTGTACTTGACCAAACATTGCACATGCAGTGGGAGTATTAAGCAGGTTTATGTCAAAACCAGGGAAGGAGCATCAAGTAGTAGTGAAGCAGGTTTTCAGGTATTTGCATGGCGCTAGTGATTATGGTTTGTGCTACCAAGGAAGACCAACATTGGACAAAGTTTTGGATATCCATGGTTTTGTTGATGTGGACTGGACTCGAGATCTCGATCAGAAAAGATCTATAAGTGGGTATGTGTTTAACCTATTTGGAGGCGCAATTAGTTGAATGGGCAAGAAACAATCTGTAGTGGCAATATCAACTATAGAGGCAGAATATACGGCAGCCACTCATGCAAGAAAGGAAGCAGTTTGGTTGCATAGACTGTGTTCAAGTAGGGGTTATTACAGGTAGCTACAAGGATAGACTGTGACCTCCAAAGGGCAATTTTATTAGCAAAGAACCCTGCTTACCATTCAAATATAAAGCACATTGATGTTTAGTATCACTTTGTGAGGGATATGATAGAAGACAAAAAGATGTTTCTGGTAAAGGTGGACACTTTGAAGAATACTGCAAATGCATTGATAAAATTTGTAAGCTCTAAGAAGTTCTCTTAGTGTAGAAAAAAAATGGGTGTTGCAAGGGTGGATAAATGACTAAGCTCTCCTGTGGCCCCTTATCGAAAGAAAACAACAAGTGGGAGATTGTTGGGTTGTGTTATATTCTTTCCACGACTCGTTGTGCTGATTATGCAGCGAGGGGGTCACGAGAGGTGGCAGCACCCCTTGTCTGGGGGGTTTGAGGGGTGCGGGTAGCCCCCCTTTACAGGGTCCGGGGTAGCGCCCCGGGGAAAGAAAATTTGGACCCTATATTAGGTTGGGTGGACCTACTTATGGTTTTCACACATACTTTTGGACGCGATAGTTTTGTTGGCATTATGACACAGGTTTGGCACTATGACACAGGTGTTGTCCTTGATAGTAACTCACTCAGATGACAGATCAGTTCAAGCTCACAAAATGAAGGAAAGGAGGTATAGGCAGGTTTACCTTGACCAAGCCGCGTATACACATGGTTTCATCGACCAAAAGTTGTGTATGCTTATACATGCACTTTCACGCAAGGAAGGGCATGTACATGTTGGAGAATTTGGTTTTTGTCCGTATTATTTGGACAATGGTATTTTGAACCATGGTATTGGTCCAAGGTATCTTGTCTGAAGTGTTGACCCCAGGTATCTCGTCCAAGGTATCTTGTCTGAAGTGTTCACCCCAGGTATTTGGTCCAAGGTATTTACTCTAAGTGGTTTTGGACCATCGTATAAAAGGAGCAGGAGATCATTAGGCAAGGGCACTCAAGCATTGAATATCTAACGAAGAGAAAGATCTACAATACTGGTGATTGGGTTATGGTACATAGCTAGATCTAAATCAAGAAGGAACCTGAGTGCTTGAAGAAGGATAAGTTCTATTGAAGGGTCAAGATCTTAAGGCTTCAAGAGAAGTATCTTTGTGTGGTTTTTGATCTTTTATAATTGGCGCGTGTTTTGATTTGTAAATCTGATGATTTGGGTATAAACCGATGTCTGAATAGTTCAAAAGGGTAAATCATCTTTTACAAATCTATACGCAGGTTCAGTATAGCAAAGGCTCGTATACACGTTGGTTCAGCAATTCAAAACATCGTATACGCAGGTTTTCCTTCATATAACAACGTATGCACGCAGGTTAGACACATTGAAGTAGCGCACGTCTCATAAATTATGTTTTAGCTACTTCTATTACTATTGCAGTGTTCTGGGTTCTAGTTTGGTTCTGGTACTGTTTTTGTATTCTGGTTACAACATTCATAGAAGTGATTGTTTGATTTAGTTTTGGTTAGTGAAAGGGAGATTGATTGATGTAGATATATTTTGATGTTTGATTGATGCTATTGATGGATCCAGTCTGGAAATTTATTAAACATGGTCCCTGGAAGAAAAGAGAAGGTTGTATCCTTTTATAGGTCAGCACCTACATACTAGTACATTAGCTAGTATAAGAGCTAAGGGGGTTGTAGCTCCCTTCTAGGAGAATATGGAGAATGAGAGAAGGTTGTAGCCTTCTAAAGGTATAATCCTGTGTACTAGTATAAGGCTACACCAATACATAAATATTGTACAAAGAAGTTTCTTATTAAAGGAAGATAGAGACAAATTGCAGTAGGTGGTTTTCACCCACATTGGGTTTCCACCTTATATCTTGTGTTCTTGTGTGTACTTGTCTGCTTTGTTTTTACTGTACCTGTTACTGCTTATATGGTTCTGATACACAGATTAAAGATCAACTGACTAAATAATAAGTTTACAAGGTATACGTTGGTTTCTCTAAACACATTTGCGTATATACGCAAGTTGAATTAACAGAAGTAGCATATATAAATATGTTTATGGAAATGAAATATTGTTAAGTTGCTAATACTAATTCACCCCCCCCTCTCAATATTATTTCCAACAATTGGTATCAGAGTAGGTCCTTAGAAGAAGCTTGATCGCTTGAAGGAAGATCTATCGTCATGAGCAACTACGAAACGGAGGCATCCATTAGGCCACCTATCTTTCATGGGAGAAACTTCATTTATTGGAAGGTAAGAACCACAACCTATCTTCAATCTCTTGGAACATAAGTTTGGGTTATCGTGGAAGGAGGATACGCATTTCCATCAGCAACTCCTATAGATACGATAGGTAAAAAGTAGTATGAAACAAATGCAAAGGCTATCAATACTCTATTGGGGAGTATGTCACAATTAGAATTAATCAAGGTTATTCAGCTCTAAACTACCAAAGAAATATGGGACAAGACCATTCTAAGCTATGAAGGATACGATCAGGTAAAACGTGCAAAACTATAATCTCTCAGAATTCAATATGAAACTCTCAGAACGCATAATGATGAAAGTGCAGCTAATTATTTCTTATGTATAGATGAGATTTTTAATTGCATGAAAAACTTGGGTGAAGAAATAAAATAAGTTACTTTAGTTGAAAAGGTTCTAAGATCCTTGTCTTCTAAATTTGAATTAAAAGTTTCTACCATAGAAGAAAAGCAGGATATCCAGAGTATTACTATGTCACAGCTGCACAAAATCCTAACTGCTTTCAAAATGAGAAAAGGGGGTCCATCAGATATGAGAGAAGCTACATTCAAAGCATCAGGAAAAGGAGAACTCAATGAATTAGGACATACGTCAAAAGGAGAGGAAGAATCAGACTTTTTCAAGAACCTTCAAAGGGGTTCTCGAAGATTCAGAGGTAAACTACCTTTCAAATGTTTTTCTTATGGAATAGTAGGTCATTATGCTGCCAAATGTTGTCACAAAGATAAGCTTGATAAAGGTAAGGAATCAATAAAATGGAATAGAAAACAAAGTGTAAATAAGAAGAGCTACTATACACATGAAGGTAGTGATGGTTTATCAAATAGTGATGAAGATGAAAATATTAATGATTATAGACTTCTGATGGCTTTTGAAGGTGATGATTTCCTGGATGCTTTAAATGAAGATGGTCTCTATGAAGAAACTTCTAAACTTAAAATCTGTTTAGAAGAATAGAGTATGATTATAGATACTCTGACATTCCAACTTGCTGAAAGGGAAAAACACAATGAAAAGTTAGAATGTGAAATTATGGGTCTAAGAAAATAAATTGAGAAAACAAAAGCTCTCAATCTTAGGTTTGCTAAAGGATCAGAAACTTTAGATGAAATTATCAATGTGTGGCATTCTCCTCTAATAAAGACAGGTCTTGGATATACTGAAGAACCATCTCAAGCACAAAAGCCATAAATCTCCAAAAGCTATCTTGATGCAGCAAGGAGAAATGAACAGGTTGACAATCATCAACGAAGGCTTAAAGCAGATCACCAGGTAAATCAAGCTCAATCTACTTCAAGGATGAACAGAAGCTATAACCAACCACAGGTGAATCATTCTCAATTCTCTTCAAGAATGAATGTTAATGCAAACTACAATCATCAGGTTAGTAGATTCGATAATCACAGGAATTTCTTTAATGGCCAATGTTTTTCATGTCATAACTTTGGACACAAAGCTGCTCAATGTGTTGCTTACAAGACCATCATGACTAGAGAAGCATGAAATCAAAGGAATGTGACTGGGATCATGAAAAGGACCTACAATAACTTTTCTACTCTTGAAAATGAAATAGAATGCTCTATCTGTAACAACTTTGGTCATGAAGACTCTGAATGCAGGAGTAAATTTCGGAAAACATCTCAGAAGGAGAAAGCTTCATTGTGTCCCAAAACATGGAAAAAGAAAGAACTGAAAATTGAAAGATGTGGTATAGCCTTATATGCATAAGGACAATAAAATCAATGGTACATCGACAGTGGATGCTCGAAACACATGACGGGTGATAAAAAAAAACTTCAGGCATATAGTGCCTTAGAAAAGGAAAGGAAGGTCTCATTTGAAAATGACACCCCTGCAGTCATAAAAGGTAAAGGCTCTATTCACTTAAAATAAAAGGTAAAAGCTAGAAATGTTATGTATGTTGATGGTTTAAAGCATAATCTATTGAGTGTTAGTCAAATGTGTGATCAAGGAAATGAGGTAGTATTTCGATCAAATGGATGTGTTGTTCGTGAGCTTGATACAGGAGAAACAATGATCAAAGGCATAAGAACTTCAAATAATTTATACATACTCAAGGGAGAATAACAACAATGATATCTAAGCAAAAATTATGAACGCTGGCTATGGCACAGAAGATTGGGGCGTCTAAGCTTCCCATGCAAATTCCAGGTTGTTCGCAATCTTCCTGACATCAGAATTCCAGAAAATACAATATGCAAAACATGTCAATTTGGTAAGCAAACCACAACACATTTCCCAGAAAAAGAAGGATCAGCTAGCAAGCCTCTTGAACTTGTTCATATTGATTTATGCGATCCTTCAAGGAAAAAGTCACCTCATGGAGAAGAATACTTCATATTGTTCAATGACGATTTTTCCAGAATGTGTTGGATAGGACTTCTAAGGCACAAAGATGAAGCATTTTAAAAATTAAAAGCCTTCAAATCTTTGGTTGAAAATGAATCAGATCACAAAATCAAATGCCTCAAATTTGATCGAGGAGGGGAATTTACCTCAGATGAATTCTTCAAATTTTGTGAAGAACGTGGAATAAGAAGAGAATTTTCCACTGTGAGGACTCCTCAACAAAATGTAGTGGTAGAAAGGATGAAAAAAACTGTTCAACAAATGGCTCGTGCCATGCTAGATGAGTCTGGAACTCCTGCAACTTTCTAGGGTGAAGCTGGATTTGCTGCCATCACTATTCTCAACAAAACAAATGTTTGGGTAAACAACACTCAAACTCCTCATGAACTTTGGTATGGTAAGAATCCTACTGTAAAATACTTCAAAGTTTTTGGAAGTAAATGTTACATCAAAAGGACTGATGAAAAACTTGGCAAGTTTGAACCTAGAGCAGATGAAGGAATTCTCCTTGGTTACTCTTCCCAAAGTAAAGGATGCAAGTGTTATAATAAAAGACTAAGAAAAAATGTTGAAAGTATTGATGTTGTGGTTGATGAAGCAGGCAAAAATTCAAAGCAGGTAAAAACTGAAGAGTGGGAAGAAGATGAGGATTATTCTTCCACATCAAATCAGACTAATGTTGAAGAAGAAGAAACCAATGAAGCACCAGAAGAGAAGATAATGGTAGAAGAAAAGACTCCATCAAGATATGTTTAGAAAAATCACCTAGAGTCTCAAATTTTGGGACAGAAAGAGGTAGGTGTACTAACAAGACGAACTATTACAAAAGTTTCAAGCTATCTAATATTGCTTTCCACCATCAAACCGTAAAATATACATGAATCACGCAAAGATGAATGTTGGGTAAAGACCATGAATGAAGACCTTGAGCAAATTGAAAAGAATAATACTTGGGAATGAGTTCCTAGACCTTATGATAAGAATATCATTAGAACCAAATGGATATTCAAAAACAAGTTGAATGCAAATGGGGAAGTTGTTAGAAACAAGGCTAGACTTGTTTCTAAAGGATATGCTCAACAAGAAGGTATATACTTTGAAGAAAATTTTTGCACCTGTTGCTATCCTTGAATCCATAATAATGTTCCTTGCTCTTTCTAGCTTCCAGAAGTTCAAAGTATATCAAATGGATGTGAAATATGCCTTTGTTAATGGAGATCTAGAAGAGGAGGTATATATTGAGAAACCAGACAGATTCATCCTTGGAAATGATCCAAAACTTGTATGTAGACACAAAAAGGTGCTCTATGGTCTAAAACAAGCTCCAAGGGCTTGGTACTATCGTCTTGACAAATACCTTCATCAACAAGGTTTTTCAAAAGGATAAGCTAATAGCAATCTATATATAAAAATTGACAATGATAAATTGCTAATACTTGTTGTGTATGTTGACGATATCATTTTTGGGAGTAATGAAGAAGCCATGAGTCGAAACTTTGCTTTGGTAATTCAAAAAGAATTTGAAATGTCCCTTCTTGGTGAGCTCACATATTTTCTTGGTTTACAAGTTCAACAAAATAAAGATGTTATTTTCCTATCACGAACCAAGTACCTCAAGTAGATCTTAAAGAAATATGGAATGGAAGGTTCTAAACTAGTATGCACTCCTATGGTATCAAGATGCAATCTCATCACAAATGATGAATCAACAGCAGTACATCAACCAACCTACAGATCCATGATTAGTAGTCTGCTCTATCTAACAGGTACCTGACTAGACATCATGCATGTAGTGGGAATAGTTGGAAGATTCCAAGAAAATCTAAAGGAAGCACACTTTCAAGCAATCAAAAGGATTTTTAAATATCTTCAAGGGACATAAAACTTTGGTTTATGGTATCCCAGAGATACAGATCTTACACTTCATGCATATACAGATGCATATTGGGCAGGAAGCATGGATGACAGAAAAAGCACTAATGGTGGTGCATTCTTCATGGGTTCCAGATTAGTTTCTTGGTTCAGTAAGAAACAAAATTCAATTGCATTATCTATAGCTGAAGAAGAATATGTGGCTGCTACATCTTATTGCACACAACTTCTTTGGATGATGCAAACATTGCAAGACATTCAAATCGCATGTACTCCACCGATCTCCATTTTATGTGATAATAGAAGTGCAATTAGTATTTCAAAGAACCCTGTCATGCATTCCAAGACCAAGCACATACCTATAAAATATCACTTTCTCCGAGAACAAGTGCTTGAACAAAAGGTCAAATTGGAGTATGTTCCCTCCAAGGAATAGGTTGCTGATATATTCACCAAACCACTGCCTAGAGAGACATTTGAATACCTCAGATAGAAGCTGGGATTATTTAATGTATCTTCTTGCCATTCATACTTATTTGTTTCAGAGAAGAGTGGTTGTACGCAAGTTTCATGAAGCGTATCCGTATACATATGATGGTTTCTGTGGATACAGTCGCGCATATGTTGGTTTGAAGAATATCAATGGAACAGACTCAGGATGAAAAGAGTTTGATATGGGTCTGACATTGATCATCTGGCAGATGTTCAAGGGGAGAATACACTTCTAATAATGCATTGTTGGCATTATCATAGAAAATCTAGGTAGAATTTCACATCTGTTTTTGTTTCAGGTGGAACATGTGTCGAGGGAGGTCATGGTTGCTAATGGTGATTGGCAGATGCTACTGATGATAGTTGTTGATAACCATCTTGTTTTAGATATTTTGTTTCTATGTCATGTATATCTTTTATTATCAAGGTCATGTAACGACCTATATTATTTCCCCACTATGCCTGGGATGGATGATGTAATGTTCTTGTCTTATCATGTATAACCTTTTGATGTATCCCCACTTGTTTGGGTGGACGAGTCAATCTTGGTATATCCCCACCTGGTTGGGAAATAGATGTATGTATGAGTCGTTGGTGATAGAAAGGTCATTTATGATGTATAGAGTCTTGGTTATTCTTGTTACACAACTTGCTTACAGTTAGCGGGAGCATGAACAACACACTTCAGCATATCAGAGAATTCAGCATGTACTGAAGGGGAGCATAACCCTTTACCCTTGATGACAAAGGGGGAGAGTGACTTGGAGTTGCCATCAAGTCCAAAGGGGGATATTTTTGGCATTATGACACAGGTTTGGCACTATGACAGAGGTGTTGTCCTTGATGGAAACACACTTGGATGAAAAATCAATTCAGGCTCACAAAATGAAGGAAACGAGGTATACACAAGTTTACCTTTACCAAGCCACATATACACATCGGTTCACCAACCAAAAGTCACGTATGTGTATACACAGACTTTCACACAAGGAAAGGCACGTACATGTTGGAAAATTTGGTTTTGGTCCATGGTATTTAGACCATGGTATTTTGACTCATGGTATTGGTCCAAGGTATCTTGTCCGAAGTGTCGACCCCAAGTATTTGGTCCAAGGTATTGAATCTAACTGGCTTTAAACCATGGTATTGAGTAAGGCCTAAGACTATAAAAGAAGGAGGAGATAATTAAGCAAGGGCACTCAAGTATTGAATATCTAATGAAGAGTAAGATCTAGAATACTGGTGATTGAATTATGGTACATAGCTGGATCTGAATCAAGGAGGAACCTAAGTGCTTGAGGAAGGATAAGTTCTATTGAAGGGTCAAGATCTTAAGGCTTGAAGAGAAGTATCTTTGTGTGGTTTTTGATCTTTTATAATTGGCACATGTTTTGATCTGTAAATTTGATGATGTGGGTATAAACTGATGTCTGAATAGTTGAAAAGGGTAAATCTTCTTTTACAGATCAATATGCAGGTTCAGTATAGAAAAGGCACGTATACACGTTGGTTTGGAAATTAAAAACAACGTCTATGCAAGTTTACCTTCATATAACAGCATATGCACGCAGGATCGACACATTGAAGTAGCATACGTCTCATAAATTATGTTTTAGCTACTCATATTTATTGTTGTAGTGTTCTGAGTTCTGGTTGGATTCTGGTACTATTACTGTATTCTGGTTACAACATTTAGAGAACTGATTATTTGATTTAGTTTTGGTTAGTGAAAAGGAGATTGATTGATGCAGATATATTTTGATATTTGATTGATGCTTTCGATGGATCCAATCTGAAAATTTATTAAACGTGGTCCCTCGAAGAAAAGAGAAGGTTGTAGCCTTTTTCAGGTCAACACCTATGTAGTAGTACATCAGCTAGTACAAGAGCTAAGGGGGTTGTAGCTCCCTTCCAAGAGAAGTTGATGAATCAGAGAAAGTTGTAGCCTTCTGCAGGTAGAAGCCTACATACTAGTATACGACTGCACCAATACAAAAATATTGTAAAAATAAGTTTCTTATTAAGGGAAGATAGAGGCGAATTGTGGCAAGTGGTTTTCACCCACATCGGGTTTCCACCTTATATCTTGTGTTCTTGTGTGTGATTGTCTACTCTGTTTTTACTGTACATGTCATTGCTTATATGGTCCTAATACGCAAATTAATGTTCAACTGACCAAATAATAAGTTTACAAGGTATAGACTGGTTTCTCTAAACATAGTTGCATATATATGCAAGTTGCATTATCAAAAGTAGCATATATAAGTATGTTTATGGAAATGAAATATTGTTAATTTGTTAATACTGATTCACCCCCCCCCCCCTCTCAGTATTATTTCCAACAGGTTTTTGGTCCATGGTTTTGGACGCGAAGGTTTTCAGTCCATGGTATTGGATGCTTTGGCATGTATAGATATGTATTGTAACATTGAAAGGAACATAATGAAAAATCACGATGGTAGTCCCGATTTTGGGATCCAGGGGAAAGTCTCTTTGTATATGTGTTTTATGTGTTATGCTCTCGCATTGTTTATTTTCTTTGTTTTAGAATTTATATGCAGGTAATATCTATATGGGGCTAAAACTTATACAATTCACCCAAGTTAGGTCCACCTTCCAATGAAACCAACCCAACAACAAAGTACTAGACTTAATGCCTCCCTATTGCTAAAATTTAAAATTAAAATAAGCATTCACCATGAAAGATATTCAAAGAAAAAACTTGATGTGTACTCCATAAACAACCTATAATTCTGACCAAAGAATGTGCTCATGTAATCAACTATAGGGTCATAGAACTGACAAGAAAAACTTGCAGCTGCTCTATTTTCATGAAACGCCTGTTGACCAACATCTTCTTGGTCAGGACAACCACAAATACTGTTCATCTCCTCAGCCTTAGATTTTTTAAGAAAACCTTGTTGCTAGAATCCTTCTCCCCACTTACTGGTAAATCAATCCCTTTGAACATTCATAACCATCTCATCCTTCTTTGAATAATATGAATCATAAATTGGAGGAGGTTCTTGAACTTGTTCTCTACGCGAAGGATGTGAATCATGGACTGGAGCCTCTTTGTTGACCTCTTGGCGGGTCTTTTCTTCTTGTGCAGCTTCCCATGACTGGGATTGTTGTAGGTCCACATCACTTGACTCTCCATCAAAGTCATATACATCATAAGAAGGATAATAATCAAATTTTGTTGAAAGAGAGCTCTTAGAGTTTGTTTGCAGCTCTATGATGTCTCCTTCTCTTTCTTGGTCAATGGGTGACTCTTTTGATGTGAGTATATGTTTTCTTGGAGTGGAGCTCCACAAACATCTTCAACAGGGTCATTAACCTCAAGAATATTTTCATCATTTTAATATGCACAGTCATCTTCAAATAAAGCATCTTGAGGATATAATCATTTGCAATAATGATTGAATTCTATGTGAAAACTCTTTAAGGAAGATATGGTACCACGAGGTATTGTTCTGTATCAAATTCTAACAACAATGTAAACTTTGAAACATGAACTATAGACTCAAAACGAGAAATCTAGCCAAAAAACCCCAAAAAGACATGAAAACCAGTGCTAAAAACAAAAAGTGTGTATACTAGAATGATTTTTTTAGGATTAGTATTCAACATATTTAAAAAATGGTAGTAAAACCAATTTTTTTGTGCAAAAAAAATTGTTTTGAGGAAGAAACACATTAACGTTTTTGGTAGAATAACATTTTTCTTTCCCAGGTATAATTTCAACATGTTTTAGTAATGACAATAGAGATAAAATAATGGGATCCAAAATACAATAAAATTCCATTAGTTTTCATCCATGTTGTTAAACATCTAATAACATGACACTAAAAATTGCTAAAATTCTAATTGTTTTCAACCATAACATTAAAGATACAAAAAAAATTGGAAAATTTTCAACCATAGAATTAAAAAACTCTAAGTTTTCAACACATTTAAACCATGACATTATGAACAAATTACATGACTAAATTAATCAAAAGTCAATACTTGTAGATTGAATGAAACATAAATTATATCTGTAAATTATTGTTGCATTGTAGATATTATAAACAATAAAAATCATCATAACTAAAACATATAACCCAACAAACATAAAAATGACTCATAACTTCATTTAACACCATATGGAAATCAAAATTTTTATTTCAAGATACAATTCAAACATCAGTTATATAAACTCTCTTAGAAAATTATTAAAAATCATTCATATTTTCTTGCACACCATTAGAATTCACATCTTCATATGAATAATTGGTTGCAGATGAAGATGTTCCATATTCTTCTCTTTCATCAACTAGTACCCCACTTGAGTCCACGTACATGCCCACCATTTCAGGTTTCAAAAATCTTTTGGATCTATGACTGGTTTTAGCAGACTCCCATCTCAACATTGTTCTTTTTGGTAACAACCTCTTCAAAATCTCTATCGTCTTGAAGCGAAGATTTCTTGTCTTTTTCACAGAAAAGTATGTCAACAACTTCCAACTTTAAGAGGTTTGTGCAGCAACGATTTATATTTGTACCCTTCCTTTTTCTCTTTCCGCCAATTTTTTAATCAACTTGTTGGGTTGTGTTATATTATTTCCACATAGTTAACAAGGGGTTTGAGGGGTACCCGTAACCCCACTTTATGGGGTCTGGGGCAGCGCCCCAGAAAATTTTGGTTTTGGACCCTATGTTAGGTTGGGTGGACCCACCTATGGTTTTGTGCATGATTTTCGTACATGTTTTTTGGACGCGATATATTCACCAAACCACTACCTAGAGAGAAATTTGAATACCTCAGATAGAAGCTGGGATTATTTAATGTATCTTCTTGCCATTCATACTTATCTGTTTCAGAGAATAGTGGTTGTACGCAAGTTTCATGAGGCGTATCCGTATACATATGACGGTTTCTGTGGATACAGCCGCGCATATGTTGGTTTGAAGAATATCAATGGAACAGACTCAGGATGAAAAGAGTTTGATATGGGTCTGACATTGATCATCTGGCAGATGTTCAAGGGGAGCATACACTTCTAATAATGCATTGTTGGCATTATCATAGAAAATCTTGGTATAATTTCACATCTGTTTTTGTTTCAGGTGGAACAGGTGTCGAGGGAGGTCATGGTTGCTAATGGTGATTGGTAGATGCTACTGATGATAATTGTTGATAACCATCTTGTTTTAGATATTTTGTTTCTATGTCATGTATATCTTTTATTATCAAGGTCATGTAACGACCTATATTGTTTCCCCACTATGCCTGGGATGGATGATGTAATGTTCTTGTCTTATCATGTATAACCTTTTGATGTATCCCCACTTGTTTGGGTGGATGAGTCAATCTTGGTATATCCCCACCTGGTTGGGAAATGGATGTATGTATGAGTCATTGGTGATAGAAAGGTCATTTATGATGTATAGAGTCTTGGTTATTCTTGTTACACAACTTGCTTACAGTTAGCGGGAGCATGAACAACACACTTCAGCATATCAGAGAATTCAGCATGTACTGAAGGGGAGCATAACCCTTTACCCTTGATGACAAAGGGGGAGAGTGACTTGGAGTTTCCATGAAGTCCAAAGGGGGATATTTTTGGCATTATGACACAGGTTTGGCACTATGAAACAAGTGTTGTCCTTGATGGAAACTCACTCAGATGACAAATCAATTCAGGCTCACAAAATGAAGGAAACGGGGTATACGCAAGTTTACCTCTACCAAGCCACATATACACATGGGTTCACCAACCAAAATTCACGTATGTGTATACACAGACTTTCACACAAGGAAAGGCGCGTACATGTTGGAAAATTTGGTTTTGGTCCATGGTATTTAGACCATGGTATTTTGACTCATGGTATTGGTCCAAGGTATCTTGTCCGAAGTGTCGACCCCAGGTATTTGGTCCAAGGTATTGAATCTAACTGGTTTTAAACCATGGTATTGAGTAAGGCCTAAGACTATAAAAGAAGGAGGAGATCATTAAGCAAGGGCACTCAAGTATTGAATATCTAATGAAGAGTAAGATCTAGAATACTGGTGATTGAATTATGGTACATAGCTGGATCTGAATCAAGGAGGAACCTAAGTGCTTGAGGAAGGATAAGTTCTATTGAAGGGTCAAGATCTTAAGGCTTGAAGAGAAGTATCTTTGTGTGGTTTTTGATCTTTTATAATTGGCACATGTTTTGATCTGTAAATTTGATGATGTGGGTATAAACTGATGTCTGAAGAGTTGAAAAGGGTAAATCTTCTTTTACAGATCAATATGCAGGTTCAGTATAGAAAAGGCACGTATACACGTTGGTTTGGAAATTCAAAACAACGTATATGCAGGTTTGCCTTCATATAACAGCATATGCACGTAGGATCGACACATTGAAGTAGCATACGTCTCATAAATTATGTTTTAGCTACTCATATTTATTGTTGTAGTGTTCTGAGTTCTAGCTGGATTCTGGTACTGTTACTGTATTCTGGTTACAACATTCAGAGAACTGATTATTTGATTTAGTTTTGGTTAGTGCAAAGGAGATTGATTGATGAAGATATATTTTGATGTTTGATTGATGCTTTTGATGGATCCAATCAGAAAATTTATTAAACGTGGTCCCTGGAAGAAAAGAGAAGGTTGTAGCCTTTTGCAGGTCAGCACCTATGTAGTAGTACATCAGCTAGTACAAGAGCTAAGGGGGTTGTAGCTCGCTTCCAAGAGAAGCTGATGAATGAGAGAAAGTTGTAGCCTTCTGTAGGTAGAAGCCTACATACTAGTATACGACTGCACCAATACAAAAATATTGTAAAAATAAGTTTCTTATTAAGGGAAGATAGAGGCGAATTGCAGCAAGTGGTTTTCACCCACATCGGGTTTCCACCTTATATCTTGTGTTATTGTGTGTGATTGTCTACTCTGTTTTTACTGTACATGTTATTGCTTATATGGTCCTAATACGCAAATTAATGTTCAACTGACTAAATAATAAGTTTACAAGGTATACACTGGTTTCTCTAAACACAGTTGCATATATATGCAAGTTGCATTATCAAAAGTAGCGTATATAAGTATGTTTATGGAAATGAAATATTGTTAATTTTCTAATACTGATTCACCCCCCCCCCCCTCTCAGTATTATTTCCAACAGGTTTTTGGTCCATGGTTTTGGACGCGAAGGTTTTCAGTCCATGGTATTGGATGCTTTGGCATGTATAGATATGTATTGTAACATTGAAAGGAACATAATGAAAAATCACGATGGTAGTCCCGGTTTTGGGATCCAGGGGAAAGTCTCTTTGTATATGTGTTTTATGTGTTATGCTCTCGCATTGTTTATTTTCTTTGTTTTAGAATTTATATGCAGGTAATATCTATACGGGGCTAAAACTCATACAATTCACCCAAGTTAGGTCCACCTTCCAATGAAACCAACCCAACAACAAAGTACTAGACTTAATGCCTCCCTATTGCTAAAATTTAAAATTAAAATAAGCATGCACCATGAAAGATATTCAAAGAAAAAACTTGATGTGTACTCCATAAACAACCTCTAATTCTGACCAAAGAATGTGCTCATGTAATCAACTATAGGGTCATAGAACTGACAAGAAAAACTTGCAGCTGCTTAATTTTCATGAAACACCTGTTGACTAATATCTTCTTGGTGAAGACAGCCACAAATACTGTTCATCTCCTCAGCCTTAGATTTTCTAAGAAAGCATTGTTGCTAGAATCCTTCTCCCCACTTACTGGTAAACCAATCCCTTTGAACATTCATAACCATCTCATCCTTCTTTGAATAATATGAATCATAAATTGGAGGAGGTTCTTGAACTTGTTCTCTACGCGAAGGATGTGAATCATGGACTGGAGCCTCTTTGTTGACCTCTTGGTGGGCCTTTTCTTCTTGTGCAGCTTCCCATGACTCGGATTGTTGTAGGTCCACATCACTTGATTCTCCATCAAAGTCATATACATCATAAGAAGGAGAATAATCAAATTTTGTTGAATGAGAGCTCTTAGAGTTTGTTTGCAGCTCTATGATGTCTCCTTCTCTTTCTTGGTCAATGGGTGACGCTTTTGATGTGAGTATATGTTTTCTTGGAGTGGAGCTCCACAAATATCTTCAACAGGGTCATTAACCTCAAGAATATTTTCATCATTTTAATATGCACAGTCATCTTCAAATAAAGCATTTTGAGGATATAATCATTTGCAATAATGATTGAATTCTATGTGAAAACTCTTTAAGGATGATATGGTACCACGAGGTATTGTTCTGTATCAAATTCTAACAACAATGTAAACTTTGAAACAGGAACTATAGACTCAAACGAGAAATCTAGCCAAAAAAACCCAAAAATACATGAAAACCAGTGCTAAAAACAAAAAGTGTGTATACTAGAATGATTTTTTTTTAGGATTAGTATTCAACATATTTAAAAAATGGCAGTAAAACCAATTTTTTTGTGCAAAAAAAAATTGTTTTGAGGAAGAAACACATTAACGTTTTTGGTAGAATAACATTTTTCTTTCCCAGGTATAATTTCAACATGTTTTAGTAATGACAATAGAGATAAAGTAATGGGATCCAAAATACAATAAAATTCCATTAGTTTTCATCCATGTTGTTAAACATATAATAACATGACACTAAAAATTGCTAAAATTCTAATTGTTTTCAACCATAACATTAAAGATACAAAAAAAAATGTAAAATTTTCAACCATAGAATTAAAAAACTCTAAGTTTTCAACACATTTAAACCATGACGTTATGAACAAATTACATGACTAAATTAATCAAAAGTCAATACTTGTAGATTGAATGAAACATAAATTATATCTGTAAATTATTGTTGCATTGTAGATATTATAAACAATAAAAATCATCATAATTAAAACATATAACCCAGCAAACATAAAAATGACTCATAACTTCATTTAACACCATATGGAAA
This sequence comes from Pinus taeda, assembly GCA_000404065.3. NCBI lineage: Eukaryota > Viridiplantae > Streptophyta > Pinopsida > Pinales > Pinaceae > Pinus > Pinus taeda. The sequence continues at coordinate 31,757 of APFE030801673.1, forward strand.
TCAAAATTTTTATTTCAAGATACAGTTCAAACATCCGTTATATAAACTCTCTTAGACAATTATTAAAAATAATTCATATTTTCTTGCACACCATTAGAATTCACATATTCATATGAATAATTGGTTGCAGATGAAGATGTTCCATATTCTTATCTTTCATCAACTAGTGCCCCACCTGAGTCCACGTGCATGCCCACCATTTCAGGTTTCAAAAATCTTTTGGATCTATGACTGGTTTTAGCAGACTCCCATCTCAACATTGTTCTTTCTAGTAACAACCTCTTCAAAATCTCTATCGTCTTGAAGCGAAGATTTCTTGTCTTTTTCATAAAAAAGTATGTCAACAACTTCCAACTTTAAGAGGTTTGTGCAGCAACGATTTATATTTGTACCCTTTCTTTTTCTCTTTTCGCCAATTTTTTAATCAACTTGTTGGGTTGTGTTATATTCTTTCCACATAGTTAACAAGGGGTTTGAGGGGTACCCGTAACCCCACTTTATGGGGTCCGGGGTAGCGCCCCGCAAAATTTTGGTTTTGGACCCTATGTTAGGTTGGGCAGACCCACCTATGGTTTTGTGCATGATTTTCGCACATGTTTTTTGGACGCGATGGTTTTCGGTCCATGGTTTTCGATGCGATGGTTTTTCGGTCCATGGTATTGGATGCTTCGGCATGTATAAATATGTATTGTAACATTGAAAGGAACATAATGAAAAATCAAGCTGGTAGTCCCTGTTTTTTGGATCCAGGGGAAATCCTGTGCATATGGTTTTTATGTGTTATGCTCTCGCATTGTTTATTTTTCTGTAATTTAGAATTCGTATGCAGGTAATTTCTGTACGGGGTTAAAACCTACATTTGGCATCAGAGCTGTTTTGGCTTCAAGGGGACGCCTTTGTTGCTGAGGGGTTTCGCTTGGGCCTGTGGTAGAGCCTGTTCAGTGGGAGATCTGTGAGATCGATTCTGGTGGTGAATGAAGATGGCGAGCAATGGAAGGATAGAGATTGAGAAGTTCAATGGTGAGGGTTTTGAGTTGTGGAAACTAAAGATGGAGGATATGTTGGTGGATAAAGATCAGTGGATCGCGGTAGATCCGGGTACTAAACCAACGGGAGTGATCGATGAAGAATGAAAGAAGCTGGATCGGAAGGAAAAGAGCACAATACAATTGTGTGTCTCAGATTCAGTATTGCTGAATGTATCAGGGGAAGCTACGGCAAAGGATCTGTGGGACAAGTTAGGGACTTTGTACCAATCTAAGTCTCTGGTGAATAAACTATTCCTGCGGAAAAAGTTGTATAACCTGAGGATGAAAGATGGAGACTCGGTGACAGAGCATCTGAATGCATTTAATACTGTGGTAAGTCAGTTATTATCTGTTGATATTAAAATTTCAGATGAAGATAAGTGCATCAGTTTGTTGTGTTCTCTACCAGACTCGTGGGATAGTCTGGATATTGCAATAGGTAGCAATGCAACTGCTTTGCAGTTTGATGAATAGTCTCAGCCTTGCTGACGGAGGAGATGAGACGGAAAAATATGGACAGCCAGAATGGTGACCTTGTCTGTACGAGGACGGTCCCAGAACAGAAACAAAAATAAGTCATCGAGTGGGAGATCTAAATCTAGAGGGAGATCTAAATCTCCAGGAAAACCTACAAAGGTGGTGTGCTGGAAATGCGGAAAGGAAGGGCACTTCAGAAGGGAGTGTAATCTAAAGCTCCTGATAAAGGAAAGGGATCTGATGATGCTCCTTCTACAGAGGCGAAAACCACCTCAGATGAAGGTGGGGATGTGTACTTGGCTTCTTCAAGTACACATGTAGATCATGAGGCATGGTTGATTGACTTGGGTGCATCCTTTCACTTCACTCCCCATAGAGAGTGGTTCTGCGAGTATGAGAAATATGATGGTGGTGATGTCTTCTTAGGAGATGATAGGAAGGCTAGAATCATTGGTCGTGGAAAAGTAAAGTTGAAGTTGCAAGGTGAAGGGTTAGAACCCTTCTGGGTGTTCTGCTTATTCCTGCGTTGGGCAGAAATATTATTTCTGTAAGCAAGTTGGATGATGCAGGTGTAAAGACAGTGTTCGAGAAGGATACCTGCAAGATGGTTCGAGGAGCACTGGTATTGATGCGGGGAGCTCGGATTGGAACTCTGTACAAGCTGCAAGGTAGCACTGTTCTTGACGGGTGCAATAGTTCTATGGTTCCTGAAAATGGAGCAGAAAATCTAGTGGTCTCTAGAGAGAAGACCATGTTGGTGGCATCAAAAGACTTGGACATAATATTGGAGAGAAGGGCCTTCGATACTTCATGTAAAAGGTATGGTAAGGTAGAGTAATAGCTCTCTGGATTTTGATTTTCTGTGAAAATTGTGTATTATGGGAAGCAGAATCGGGTGAGTTTCCCCTCTGGTGGTAAGAGGACGAAACAATATTAGAGCTTGTGCACAGTGATGTGTTTGGACCTGTGAAAGTTCCATCACTGGGTAAGTCTGTGTACTATGTATCATTTATAGATGACTTCTCAAGGAATACATGGATATATTTCCTTAAGAAGAAATCTGAAGTCCTTGACAGGTTTAAAGAATTTAAGGCTCTGGTGGAAAATCAGACAGAGAAGAAGATAAAGGTGCTGAGGACAGATAATGGTGGAGAATTCTGCAGCAAG
>APFE030801673.1:42835-79218 GCA_000404065.3 Pinus taeda
GGTACTTGAGAGGCACAAGTAGTTATTGTATTTCTTACAATAAGAGTAGTGAATTTGTTTGCGGATATGTTGATTCCGATTTTGCAGGTGATTTGGATAAAAGGAGATCAACTTCAGGGTACGTCTTTACTCTTGCAGGTGGAGCTATCAGCTGGATGTCAAAGCTACAGAACATTGTTGCTTTGTCCACTACTGAAGCAGAATACATTGCTGCTTCTCATGCTTGCAAAGAGGCGGTTTGGTTGAAAGGGTTGCTTGGTGAGTTTGGTAGGTTACAGGACAACATCAGGTTACTTTGTGATAGTCAAAGTGCAATACATTTGGCTAAGAATCCGGCCTATCATAGTAAATCAAAGCATATTCCAATTAAGTACCATTTTGTAAGACAAGTTATCACTAAAAGGGGGGTCTCTCTTGAAAAGGTGCATACAAAGGAGAACTGTGCAGACGTTTTCATGAAACTAGTTTTGTTCGAGAAGCTACGCTGGTGTTTGGCTTCTCTTGGCTTGCAGAAAAGATAAAATAATAATAACAGGGCATCAGGTGAATTGGTTGTCAAGGTGGAGATTGTTGACATTTTCTGTTTGGAGCAAAATAGGAAAAATCTCAACTGATGACAACAATAGAAATTCAGTTCCTAGATTAGCTCCAGGTTGTTGGGAGGGGGTTAATGCCTCCTATATTTGATGTGAGTGAGTTAATGAGGCTGTTAGATTCTCTATGCTATATAACAGGAAACCATTCGGATGGTTTGCTAAGAGTTAGAGAGTTTTTTGTGAGGATTTCATGATGTAATCTCCTGTTTGATTAATAAATTCTTGATGCCTATGTTTGGTGGACGTAGCCCAGATTGGTTGGGTGAACCATGTTAAACTCTTGTCTCTCTGTGCATGTTTGATTCTGCTGTGTGTTTATTTGTTTGCTGTGCATCTGGGACCAACAATATAATTGTAAAATTTACTTGGAAAATAACGTTTATGAATTGAAACCAACTTCAAATAAAAGGCATGAAAAAGACATAACCTAGTTTCATTTGCCATGCAAATGGTATGTGATTCCAAGAGTAAAACGGGAATGATAGAATCTCATATAATGAGAAGTTTGGCTACTTCTTTTTTTAAACGAAAATGACAATACAAGTGAATTATTTAATCAAATTGTTTTGTGCATTATAGTTATAGGGTCATATTTTTACATTTAATTATTGGGGTTGGTTGAGTATATGTAAATAATGTAAATGTTAAATAATAGAGAATAGAAATATGGAGAGAAATTAGTAGGTGAAGCTTAAGAGTTTCTACCTCCTTGTATATATCTACGAGCAATTTTAAAGAAACATGGTATAAGAGCGAACACCATTTTTGGCTTCCCTCTATGCCTTTGTAACTCCTTGCATATGTTTTTACTATTTTGCAAAATTGACACGTATGCCAAGTCTCCATTCTCTCTCCATTCTCTGTGTTAAGGGATAATCTACATTGAAACCTCTATTGCTCTAGGTTGTTGGAGGATCGATTTTGTGATGTCTCTAAGTGTGTTGTGGTGCAATGAGCTTCCTCCATCCCACATGAATGGTGTACGCATATATGGTATTGTTGGAAATATTAATCCCAACCACCGTGTTAAACACCCTAACAACAACCATACTTGTGAAAAGTATTTTTGGAGGTTGAGTCTTTCTTTGAAGATGAAAGACATGAATCTAGAATAGAAGTACTGAGCAAACCATTACAAAAGTTAAGGAATTTAATTAAGTTTAGTAAATAAGTGCAAGAATTTACTAAGCTACTATTTCCCATACTCCACAAACACTTGTCCAAACTCAACAACAAAAGGGTATTAATTATTTTTCTCTATCATGTATTAATGTCAAATTGTATGTTGAGATAAATATAGGTGTAAAAATCATTTTATATAAGAGAGAAAAAGAGGTTGGGTAAGTTAGATAGCTAGAGTCTTTGAAGAGAAAATTCTAGAGCAAATTTTGGTGTGTGGATGAAAACAACAGTTACTGTGTTTTACTTTGTGTTACTCTGCAACCGTTGTGGACATCACTGTAAATGTTGTTTTTACTTGGTGAATGAGCCATAGTCTCACATGAATGTATGTTTCATGATTTAGAACTTAATCCCAAGTTTTTATTGTGTTGCTCCATTCTTACTCTCTTTTGCTCTTTTGTTTTTGCCGCAGATGAATTTAGTGTTTTGAAGCCTCTATATAGTTGCACGAAATCTAGTTTTAAGCCTCTATATAGCTCCACGAAATCTAGTTGCATGAAATCAAGTTGTGCGAAATCAGCTTCGCGAAAAATCTACCCTCTGCCTCTCCGCGTAAATTATATTTTTTTTCTAACATGGTATCACAGTGGGTTAAACTCTCTTAGTGTAAAAACAAGTGTTTTTACTAGCAGTTAAAATTGTTGTTAGGGAAAATTTTTTTTAGCATATTTACCAGCAGGTAGAATATTTTTTTACACTGAGAAATAGAAACATCAAGCACAAGCTTACCACAGTTTAATGGCAGAAGTTACGATTATTGGGCTTACAATGAAGGCCTTGTTTTCTTCTCAAGACATTTGGGATTTGGTGGAGAATGGTTTTCAAGAACGAGCAGATGCAACAACACACAATGTTCGGTCTCAAGCAGAAAGAGATTTGTTAAGGGAGAAATGGAAGAAGGATGCAAAAGCCCTCTTCTACATTTTTAAAGTAGTTCATGAAAGTGTTTTACCAAGGTTTGCAACAATAATGAAGTCCAAACAAGCATGGGACATCCTCTAGACAACCTATCAAGGAATGGCAAAAGTCAAGACAACAAAGATGCAAATGTTGAGAAGAGACTTTGAAACACTTTGTATTAAAGAGTCTAAGAATTTAGACTCATTTTCTACACATGTAAGTGGGTTGGGTACTCAAATCAGGTCTCATGGTAAGACACTTGAGGAAAGGAGAATAGCTGAGAAAGTTTTGAGAAGTTTGCTAGTAAGGTTTGATGCCATTGTTGTGGCCATAGAAGAGATAAAGCATGTCTCGCACTTCTCGGTGGATGAGCTTTATGCATCACTCATTTCTCATGAACATAGACTGGATAGAGCAACAAGCTCCTCATTGGAGCATGCCTTCAAGACACAAGTTTCATTTGGTCAAGGTAGGTGCAGAGGAATATCATATGTTAGAGGAAGAGGACGAAGCCCACACAGAGGCGGAAGAAGCAACCCTTCAAGCTCAAGTGGAAGGGGAAGCAATCAAATTCCAAGTCAAGGCCCAATCCAAAATAAAAAACAAGCTCAGAGGTATGATAAATCTCAAGTTCAATGCCATTACTATAAGAAGTATGGTCACTGTGCAAATGAATGTAGAAAGAAGCAATATGACATTAGTAAGAAACCAAGTGTAAATTTAACAAAAGAAAGTCAAAACCACAATAACATGTTTTTAGCTTGTAATGTAGCACAAGAAGAACAAAGTGATATATGGTATCTAGATTCAAGGTGTAGCAACGACATGTTAGGAAACACATACAAATGTTTTCCAATCTAGATGAAAGTGTGAAATCTAAACTGACATTAGGGACTCATAGCAAAGTCTCTGTCATGGGAAAAGGAAGAGTTAATATCCTAACAAAGAAGGGGGAGAAGAAGTACGTCTCAGATGTTTACTTTGTCCTCGGTCTAAAGCATAACCTCATGAACATTGGAAAACTCATACAAAAGAGCTACAATGTCTTTTAAAAAATGAATTCTGCACAAATTTTGATAGGCCTCCAAGAAGACAGTTTATTGCAAAGGTTCATATGACAAACAATAGAATGTTTCCCGTAAAAATAAGATTAGATTTGTAGAGAGAAGGGGAACAAGCACAACTCTCAATGAACTCACTAGAGGATGCAAGAAAAGATGCAGTTGTCATACAAGTAAACTTTCAAGCAGAGGTCAAAGATGAAAATTGGTTATGGCATTTGAGATTTGGACATCTCAACTTTGGAGGTCTGAATTTTCTGCATAGGAAAGGCATGATGCAGGGACTACCAGTCATAGAAAAATGAGACAGTCTATGTGAAGGATGTATCTTGGGCAAGCAACATAGAGAGAAATTTCCAATAGGAAAGTCAGTAAGGAAAAGGTACCTTTGGAGATTGTCCACTCAGATTTATGTGGACCAATGCAGACACCATCAATTGGCTTCAACCACTATTTATTGACTTTCATAGATGACTACACAAGGAAGACATGGGTTTATTTCTTAAAACAGAAAAGTGAAGTGTTTGAGCACTTTTCCCAATACAAAGCTCTTGTTGAGAAGCAAAGTGGACACTACATCAAAGTCCTTAGGACTGACAGAGGTGGTGAATACATCTCAAATGACTTCCTTCAATTTTGCAAGGAGCGTGGAATTCACAAGCAATTTACAACAAGGTATACACCTCAGCAAAATGGCGTGGAAGAAAGAAAGAATAGGACCATTATGGAAATAACAAGGATTATGATGAATTCAAATCATTTTCCAAATGATTATTCGGTGGAAGTTGTCACTTGTGCAACATATATATGGAATAGATGTCTAACCAGAAGCATCCAGAACATATTTCTTGAAGAGGCATGGAGTGGAAGAAAGCATAGTGTCACTCAAATTAGAGTTTTTGGATGTGTGGCATATGCACATGTCCCGGATGAGTTGAGGAAGAAGTTGGACAACAAGGGGAAGAAATGTATATTTGTTGGAAACAATGATGAATCCAAGGCATACAAACTCTACAATACATTAACCAAGAAGGTCATAGCAAACAAAGGTTTGAAGTTTATAGAAGAGGAAGCATGGGATGGAATTTTAGAAAAGACAATCAATGTAATGTAAAAGCATGTATACCACATGAGGACAAAGAGGAATTAACAAAAACAGGTAATTCCTCGACAGTGACTCCCTCTACTCCTATTCAAGTGCAACAAAGCAGGTAGTAAGAAACTCTATCAACCAATTATTGGATAGCTTTCCGTAGCCAAGAAAGTGCTTCTTCAAGCACAATGCAAAGTGCAAGACCAAGTGACATGTCAAGCCCATCTTTAGCAAGCACAAGAAGACCAAAATTCAAAAATTTAAATGAAATTTACGAGCAAGATGAAGCTGATAGTAGCATTGGTCTAAATTCCTTATTTGCCTTGTTTTGTCATGTAGATGACCCAATCCATTTTGAGGATGCAGTCAAAGAAGAGAAATGAGTTGTGGAAATGGAGGAGGAAACAGAAGCAATAGAAAGGAATGACACATGGGAGTTAGTGAATCTTCTAAAGGGAAAATATGTCATTGGAATGAAGTGGGTCTATAAGACCAAAAGTAACATTGATGGAAAGATTGAAAAACACAAAACAAGTCTAATTGTCAAAGGATACAAGCAGCATCATGGAAGAGATTAGATGGAGACTTTCGCGCCAGTCACGACAATGGAGACAGTGTGCCTAGTTGTGGTGATTGCTACACAGCATAAATGGATAGTGTATCAAATGGAAATAAAATCAATGTTCTTGAATGGGGTGCTGAAAGAAGAAGTGTATGTTGCGCAACTACTTGGGTATGATGTAGAAGGCCAAGAAGGAAACATGTGTCGGTTGAGAATATCTTTTTATGGGCTTAAGGAAGCATCGGGTGCATGGTATAGCATGATAGCTACCTACTTGTTAGAAAATGGTTTTGAAAATGTGACAGTGAGCCTACTCTCTACATCAAAGAAAGCGATGGTAGGATTCTTATTGTTGTATTATATGTAGATGATTTGATTTTTACAGGTAGTGATGATTTCCTCATCATTTATCTCAAACAAGTTGTGAAGAGTGAATTTGAAATGACTAACTTGTGATTGTTAAGATATTTTTTGGGCATAGAAGTGAAGCAAACAGAAAATGGAATTTTTATCTCTCAAGAAAGGTATGTGGAAGACATTTTGAAGAGGTTTAAAATGTAGAACAACAAGTCTACACCAACTCCAATTGTCATGGGGTTGAAATTGAGCAAAGACGATTGCAGTAGTATTTTCAATCCAAAATTATACAAAAGCATGATAGGTAGCTTGATGTATGTCACCACCACTAGGCTAGATATAATGTATGTAGTAAGTTTGGTGTCGAGGTTCGTGGAGACACCCAAGGAGACACATTAGCAAGTAGTGAAAACGATTCTAAGGTATGTCAATGTGACAAAAGAATATGGCATTTTGTACACAACACCAAGCGATTTAAGGCTGGTTGGTTACACTAATAGTAATTGTGAAGGAAGTGTCGAAGACAAAAAGAGCACGTTAGGATATGTTTTCCATTTTGGTTCTGGAGACATTTCATGGGCCTCCAAGAGGAAGCTAATAGTGCCACTGTCAACAATAGAAGCTGAATATGTCGCAACAACAGTAGAAACATGTGAGGGAGTTTGGATGAGAAGGATATTGAGGGATCTTCATCGTGACCAAGAGGGAAAGACAACTATTTTCTATGACAACACCTCAACAATTTAATTGTCAAAGAATTCTGTCTTTCATATTGATGGTAACTATCATTTTATTAGAGAGTTGATTAACAATGATGAAATTATGTTGTAGCAGTGCAAGTCACAAGAACAATTTGTTGATATCTTCACAAAGCCATTGGCAGCTGAGAGTTTTTTTTGTCTTAGAAAATGTTTGGGAATTGCTAATGGCACCAATTGTGATTAAGGGGGAGTTTTGGAAATATCAATCCCACCGACCACGTTAAACACCCTAACAACAACCATAGTTCTCAAAAGTATTTTTACAGGTTGCGTCTTTGTTTGAAGATGGAAGTACTGAAGCCATAACATAAGTACCGTACGAACCATTCCACAACACATCACAGAAGTTAAGGAATTTAATGAAGTTTAGTAAATACATGAAAGAATTTACTACATGACTATTGTCCATACTTCACAAACACCTACGCGATTACTATCCAGACTCAATAACAACAACGTATTAATTATTTTTCTGTGTCATGTATTATTGTCAAATTGTATGTTGAGATAAATATAGATTTAAAATTCATTTTATGTAAGAGACCAAGAGAGGTTGGGTAAGTTAGAAAGCTACAATTTGTCAGGAGAAAATTGTAGAGCAAATTTTGGTGGGTGTGTGAAAACAACAGTTAATTTGTTTTAATGTGTGTTACTCCGCAACCCCTAGTGAAGTGTAAATCACTGTAAACCTTGGTTTTACTTGGTGAATTAGTAGTCTCATATGAGTGTATTTTTAATGAATTAGAACTTAATCCTAAGATTTTATTGTGTTTCTCCAAACTTACTCTTTTTTACTCCTTTTTTTTGTTGTGAGTGAATTCTGTGTTTTTGAGCCTTTTTATAACTGCACGAAATCTAGCTATGTGAAATCAAGCTTTGCGAAACCTCTACCCTTTGTCTCTCCGCATAAATTGTATATTTTTCTAACATGTATTACATTGAGTTTTGTGTGTTTAACATTATGTTATTAATGTGTTGAACGTTGTGTTATTAACTTCATCCATACATTGTCTCCAAGTATCACAGTTAATGCTGCACCGTACCACCACTCCATTGGCTAGTTTCTCCTTGTATTACTTGCAATTGGTTAACACTGCTCCAACACCTAGCCCATACCACGCCTCTCCATGTTTCCATACCACACTTTAGTTTCTTAATACGTGTGTTTTTAATATAACTGCATTCTAGTATATTATTGTGTTGTCACTCTTATTATATAACGTTGACCAGTTTCTCCATGTTGAACGCTTTGTATCATATTACACATTGCTCTTCCACCATATAACGTTGCTCTCTCCTCAACAGTACATAGAGTTTCCTCCTGAGGCCCGAACCCTCCTCCCTCTATCATGGTGGTATCATATCTCCCTCCCGATTTTATATAGATGTGTTTTTCATATAACATATTCTTGACTCGCCAAACCATCCTTGTTGGTTCATTACCTCTCCTATATATTACTGTATAACCCACCCATTCATACACTCCTCGTCAGGCATACACTCCACTGTTAAACACCACGGACCACTCTGTTGCATTGTGTCAGTCAACATCCTCCATATATTACATCTTCTCACCACACGACCTACCATACCATACAATCCCACAATACTGCTTCCCACATAGCGCTCTCGGGTTTAACAGATACACAATTTCTGAATGGTATATAACACGACCCCTCCGCATTACCTACACTCTCTATCGTGCATTACTCCACCAGCCATACCTCCCACTAATAATACCTCTCCCATAGTATCTCTCCCGAATACTCCCTGCTCCATGTAACACCTTCCCCAAATCATAGCTTTGTCCTAAACATATTAGAGTACTTTTTTTACAACAAATTACCACCAGAAGTGCAAATTTGGTTTGTTGTACACATATTTTTAAATGCATTCATCAATCTCTATAGTCAGAGTATTTTTCTCTCGGAAAGAGAAATATCCAGAACAGTCGCAGGAGATAAAACACATTCTCATTTTCAATGAGTTGTGGAAAGGAGTTTGTGTAGGAGATGGGGATAATGAACCAACAAAGCCCACCTCAAATAAGGAGATTGTAATTTGGGTAAACAAGAATAGTAAGCCCTATGCCTTTATTGCAACATCTGTAAATGAAGAGGTGGGGCACCATATTTAACCATTTCAAATTCTTTTGAAGCCTTACAGAAGTTGAAGGAACTCTATGACTCACATTTTGAACTTGAATTTGTCCAATTGATGATCAAATTGTTCAATCTTGAATTAAAAAATGTTGATCCTCTTGCTTTAGCATCAAAAGTAAAATCTATTATGAGTGATATAAAAACCATTAATGTTCAAATAGACATTCCTCATATATTTTTTCAAGGCACTATATCCCACTTACTCAAGATATCTTGAGTCATTGCAAGAAAGTGGAAACCTCAAAGAGATTATCTTTGACTCCCTTATAAAGAATTTTTCTGATAAAGAAAAATATTTTGGGAAGAATAGAGCTCCTCAGTATTTTGAAGAAGTTGTGTGTCTTGCACGTAGAGAGAATAATCATGCTCGATATTCTCTTAGAGGAATACATGGTCGAAGAGGAAGAGGAAGAAGAAATTCCATAGGCACGCGGGGCATACACTCTCAAGGAGAAAATTCTAATATTCATTGCGTATGTTGCAATAAATATGGACACGATGAATCTACATGTAATTTTCCTTGGGACAAAATTGAGCAGGAAATAAATCAAGTGAAAGGTAAAACCAATGATAAAGAAAAAGTTAACAAGCACCTGAATTTGCTCACTATGTTATGGCACATTGTAATATTGGAGTAACTGAAGACTTGTTCAATGCTTCACTTGCTTCTTGGAAAAAATGATTGGTTCCTCGATTAAAGGGAAGCTTACCACATGAATTTTAGAGAAGATTTTTTTGAGGAATTTATTGGCAATGTTGATGGACCAGTATAATTTATAGAAAAATCAAAACTTAATCCACGAGGGCTTGGCACAATCAGGCTCCATCTGTGCGGTCTTCCAGACTTTCTTCTACATGATGTTTTATATCGTCTAGAGATGAGGAAAAACTTGTTGTCCTTAGTTAACATCTTCCATCAAGGACACTCCATTCATATGTTTGATGGCAAGGTTAAGGTAAGAAAAGCATCAGATCCCTCACTTGTCATGATGGGGATAGAAGAAGAAAGACTTCTGAAGTTGCAACGTACTTGTGATCGTGCACAAAGCTTCTCATATAGTTCTCATTATGATTAAGGTACATTTCCATCAAGTCTTTTATGACATGCTATATTTGGGCACTTGAACTATGACAACCTTCGCTTGTTGAAGAAAAATGGTGTTATTGGTTTTCCTACAATTCCTAGAAAACTTAGGCAATGTGAAACTTGTATTCTAATAAAGCATATAAAATGGTCTTTTCATGATTTACATTCCAAAGCACACAGAAAACTTGAACTCATTCATTCGGATTTATGTGCTCCAATGTGAGTTCCTTCTTCAAATGGAAATAAATATATATGATGATATTTATTGATGATTACACCAGAAGGTGTCACGTTTATTTGTTGAAGAAAAAATATGATGCTTTTCAAACCTTCAAGAACTTCCATACATTGATTGAAAATGATGCATAATTGCATATTGGCTCTATTCACACTAATAATGGAAAATAATACACTTTCAATGAATTTGAAAACTATCTTCGCCACCATGGGATCAAACATCAAACAATTGTGCCTTATAATCCCCAACATAATAGAGTAGCTGAAAGAATGAATAGGACAATCTTAAGTATGGTACGTTACATGATTTTTCTCTAGAATGTAAAATTGATATTTTAGGCTAATGAATTTCTATGTGTTGTGTCTCTAAAGAATATATTTCCATCTAATGTTATTAGAACGTAGACTCCTTATGAAATGTTGTATGGCCACATTCCTTTAGTAAAGCATCTTAGGGTCTTTGATTCCACCTGCTATGCCTTGATACCAAAGGAGCAAAGGAACAAACTTGGTGCAAGGAGTCGTAAGTGTATCTTCTTGGGGTATTCAAATAGCTCCAAAGCATACCATCTCTTTCATGAATTTAATAAGTTTGTTGTATCTAGAGATGTCATCTTTCTTAAATCTTCCAAAGATGACAATGTTGTTTAGCAGTAGCTCGATTAGTTAGATAGATTTAGACATGAAAAATCATTTTAAGAATTTGATAATCATATTCCACATCTTGAAGGGGGGATTCCTATACTATATCAATATGTGGAATCTTCTTCCGAAGCACTCTCTCCCACACATGAAGCTCCAACCACTCATGATACTTTGAGTGATGTGATAGGTAGAATTGGGAGACTCTGTCTTGATTCAGTCCCAACTCAGTCAACTAAGCAGCATGGGCCATCTCAGAAAGGTCCTCCAAAATGGCTGACAAAGACACTTGAAAATGTTCAACTTGATGAGGTTTGAAAGACAGGAATAAGAAATTCAACTAGGAAAAATGGAGGTGATGTAGATGATTTTGATTCACCTATTGATATGGATGTTTCTTATGAGAGTGAACTGAATTTGTCTACATATTTTGAACCAACTTCCTTCGAAGAAGTTGCTTCTCATGATTAGTGGAAAGAAGTGACGCAAAAGGAGAATGATGAATTGATAAAGAATGACACTTGGAAGTTGGTTGATCCTCCATTGGGAACCAAACCAATTAGCTGCAAGTGGGTCTACAAGAACAAGTATAAAGTCGATGGCTCACTTGACAAGCACAAAGGCGGGCTTGTGATGAAAGGTTTTGCACAAAAGGAAGGGGTCGATTATGAGGAGACTTTTTACCCCACAACAAAATGGGTTACCATCAAGAAACTCTTTGCCTTGGCATCTCAAAATGGTTGGAAAGTCCATCAAATGGATGTAAAAATTGCTCTCTTGAATGGAGATATGAAAGAGAATGTTTTTATGTCCCAGCTAGAAGGATTTGTTGTAAAGGACCAAGAACACAAAGTATGCAAGCTTGTGAAATCCTTGTATAGCCTCAAGAAAGCATCACGAGCCTTGTATTAAAATTTAATTGAGTATCTTTTGAAGCTCAACTTCAAACATTATGACCTTGATGATGCAACTTTGTCTGTCAAGAAAGTTCGAAGAATAGTTGTATATTTTGTGGCGTATGTAGATGATCTTTTGATGTCAAGGAACAATGAGAGCTACATTGCATCCATAAAGAAGGAATTGAGGAAAGGTTTCGAAATGAATGAGTTGGGCTATGTTCACTACTATCTTGGTATTGAAGTAACTCAACATCTGAAGTTTATACTCCTCTCTTAGAAGAAATACATTGGAGATCTATTGAACAGGTTTCGCATGGCTATGTGAAATCCCTTGACTAATCTAATGGAACATAATTTGAAGCTCACATCCATTAAAGGAAAAGAATTTGAGGAAGCAACAAGGTATAGATAGCTTGTAGGAAGTCTGAACTACTTGACTACTACTAGAATGGACATTTCATTTTTTGTTGGAATCCTCTTCAGGTTTATGCAAAAGCCTTGTGAGGGACATTGATCTGCTACAAAAGAGTTCTAAAGTAATTGAAGGGAACTCAAGACTTTGGAATCAAGTATACACACTTGGGAAGCTTAAGCTTGATTGTATAATCTAGTTCAGACTTCTTTAGAGAGAAAGAAATTGGGGTATCTACTTGAGGTTATTCTATGAGTGTTGGATCAAGATTTGTCTCCTCGATAACATGCAAACAATCAGTTCTAGCATATTAGACAATAGAGGAAGAATATGTGGCAACAACTAAGACAACAAAGGAAATTGTGTGGTTCATGAAAAATCTAGAATATTTGCAGGTGAATCAATTGCATTCAAATCCATTCATGATTGACAACACCTCTAAAATAAAGTTTGCCAAGAACTCGAATGTTCCATGATCGAAGGAAGCACATCAATACAAAATACAATCTAATTTTACATCATGTTGAGGCCAAGACAATCCATATGTTCCATTTTTTCACTAATGAGCAGATTGCAAACATATTCACCAAAGCGCTTGGAAGAGAAAAGTTTGAACGGTTCAGAATGATGCTTGGACTCACAAACATCCCTTTAGATTAAGTTGGGGAATGTTGACACCTAATAATTGGGATTGGGTGAATATATGTAAATAATGTAAATAATAAATAATGGAGAATAGGAATATGAAGAGACACTCGAAGGTGAGGGCCAAGAGTCTCTCCCTCCTTTTATATATCCATGAACAATCTTAATGAAGAAACACCATGTCATTTAAGGAGTTATCTCGTGGTCTAACAATGTTCGAAAAATTTGCAAGGTAATTCTTCCTGGATTCCATGTCATGAGCGGGTTGTTGATGTTGTGTCCAATAGGGAAACCCCATGAATAACATCATCGCATGTCATGCCACATAAGAAAATTATAATATAATATATAACAATGCAAGAGGCATACAAAAAATAAAGTAAAATGAATATGCTGTCTTTGCATTCTGTCAAGCCAAGCCATAAGGGGAATCATAGAAAATCATATGAAATAGAGAAACAATCTTCTAATTTAATATAAAGAGAAAGATAACATATGATGCAACTTAAAGGAGGAAAGTGGCTCCTCCAAGCAAGGTGGCTCAAAACATAGCCATTTTCTCCAAATTGGCGAAAGCGATAGCTATGAAACACTTGGTAGTGAAGTGGTGATAGGGACTTGAAACGAGGGGCTAGATGTTGGAGTCTGAGTTGTGGGAGAGGTCGCTAAGGTTGGTGGGGTAGTGAATTTAGATGGAAAAGCCATAGGAGAAGAGACAGTTTGGGGTAGTTGTAGTAGGAGGATAAGTGGACGATGGCACTGTCGGGGATTGAATTAGTGATGCCTTGGGTGTTTCAAGTAGAGAGTACAAAGAAAGAGTCCCAAGGTTTTCAGATTAGCGCATCAAAAGTCCTAATGGGTCAAACCATATAGACAAGCAATGGATGAAACTGTTGAGACACAAAATGATTTTCCTCAACGATGTGCAGGAAGAGGGTGATCTATTCACTGGAGGAAGTGGGTGTTAATCAATGCGTCAATTGGAGGAGAAGGGCACTAATCAATCACAAACACATTACCGACCGACGTATCAATTAAAAAATCTTTCGTAAGACTGATGACTATTTCGTATCCAACCTAATTTTATTTAAAATATTAACATGAAATATTTCTTTTGGCATCGCTCCATCCTCATTGTTGCAGAGCCTTCTATATGAGAATAAGGCAAAGCATATTCTGAGTATATCTAGCCAAAGTTAACCTTTCCTGCAATTATATTTAAAAAATGATGTCAACCGCTAAAGGTTGAAATAAAAAGCCTTTGGCTAACAAAATAGTTCAATTACTACGCTAAATATCTATTTATAGAATAATATTAATAATAATATAATTATAACAATTAATATTACTATATTTTGATAATACTATATTTACATGAGTATTATATAAAATTTTAATTCTAAAAGAACGTTGTTAATAATAATATATGTACAATGTTAAATCTATATTATAGTCTATGTCAAAACATATTTTGTAAGTTGTAAATAATTGCTACTATATTTTGATAATACTATATATACATTCGATTTATATAAAATTTTAAGCCTAAAAGAATGTTGTCAATCTTGGTATATGTACAATGTTAGATCTATATTAAGTCCATGTAAATATATATTTTGTAAGTTGTAAAGTTAATTGAATATAGTTAAAAATTCGAACCCAAAGATTGTAAATATAGCTTTAATAAATTTGATTGTGAAGATTAATGTTAATTTTGTATGAGCGGGGAGCAATATCCTCTGACAGCAGCGTCGGGCTTGGCTGTTACTCGCACTACACTGTTATGCGTTTTGTCGCTTTATGCTTGTAGACGTTTTTATAATTGCTATAGTATTCATTTTCATTTGCTGTGCTGTTTCATGTTCGAGTCCCCTGCATTCTATTACATAGCCACTCCTTCAGGTTTAGGTTTTCCAGTGTCTACACTATCCATAGTTAGTAGCTCCAATGTGGGAATAATCGGCGAAGACCTACCATCCAAGTTATGATTCTGCAGTTTTTGCAGCGTCAACCAGGAGTATCGTTGTGGTAAGTGAGAGTTTTAATATAAATATCATTCCTTACATGTTTGTTAATTTTTAGACCATTACAATTCCATTACGTTTGAGTTTTGATGAATGCATTTACATTTTCGATATAGTTTCGATAGTAATAGAGATCACACTGCTATAAATGTGTAGAACCCAACCTTTAACTACTATACATATTTTACATCTGCAAATTTGTATTCTTCTTTCCGACCACTGCTGGTGTATAGAGTCATTATTGTTCGCACCTCATATAACTTGTCGGGCTTTACACAGGAGACATGCAGTGTGCAACTATTACTTTCAACACTCATCCTTAAGTTTTGTAGGTGAAATTTTTTTTTCAATGAAATATGTGAAATTAACTAAATATTTATGTTATTATTTATGGCCGTTTCCATTCCTTACACCGGCATATCTCTTCGTAACCCGTTTCATTTCTAATTTCACAGAGTTTTAATTCCGACTTCAATGTCTGATACGAAAGAGGAAATGAAAGGAGCGAACTGAAATGTGGTGCTTAGACTACTAAAACACCCTCTTGCTGCAGGTGTTCTCTGTATCTCTGGGTATTGTTTGACTGCATATTGCTAAAGCATTCCCATAAGTATTCCTCGACCATTCTGTATTGTTCGACTGACGATTTCACACAGAAATACTTAATACATAAATGTTTTTGTGATCTCTTAATTGCACTCCAAAATCAACATCGTTGCAGAAGATCGAAACTCCACATTAGATAGATTGTGCAGCGATTCACATTTGTAACGCAAATAGTTTGATATTTCCATGTCCCAAAGAATTGGTGAAAATATTTTGTGGAAGACCATTGACCCAACCTGCAAAAGTGCGTCTTTCGTTGATATTTTCCATCTTGCTTCTGACGACTGCAATTTCAACCCGTTCACTTGAAAAATGTTTATTTCCCTACTTCACTATGTATTTTCATCGTGCAGGGATTCAATTGTTTACAAATTGAGGATGTGTATTACCCTAAATTTATTTTTTGTGCTGATAAAGTAGTCTGGAAGAATGAGACATTTTGAGGAGATTTAAGATCAAATTATCGGGCAAGGTGGGAATATCATACCAGTTTAAATACTATTTTATCGCTTATTCCTATGTAGGCAGAAAGGGAAATTCTACTGTAGTATCAGAGGCAGTTATTTGCCAAATGATATTGTTGATCAGATCGCTTCCATCTTTGTTGATACAATTAGAGACAATTTATTTGTTTGTCGTTGCATTTAGTGGGTGAATCACTTTGGTGCTTACTATTGCAGGGAGTTAATAAACTAAGTAAACTGTGGATTTCTTTTCTTGTTATGTGATTAAGCCTGGAGTTTAAATTTCCCTCAATATGCATCTTGTTAGACTTTGGATCTATATCGAGGTAATCAGCTGCAAGAAAGATTGCAATGTGCTTTGTTGCAATGTGGCTGGTTTACATTTGGGTAGAGGGTGGAAGTCTTTCATTTTTCAATCATCATTAAACACACAGATGGATAAGTGTACATTGCTTATTTGCATTGCCTTATGGAGTGTGACGAATCTTGTTACAATGTGAATCGTGCAATATCTTTAGTGTTTGTAAATGTAAATAAATATCTGACTCTTTCTTTGTAATTAGAACAGTGTCATGTATACACATGAATTTTAAAGTGTTATACACATGAATTTTAAAGTGTTTATCAATGATATTAGCCTAAGTAATTGAGAAGGTTTAATAATAACCTCTATTTGAGTTCAAATCACAAATGCTACACCGTACGTCGCCATTAGATGACACAACCATGATGTAAAAATAATAATGATATATGAACCAAGTTTCTTTCCGAGAGTCGCACCAAAAAATATCATGATGTGTTATGTGGAAGTTAAAAAACATATAGATAATTTTTTGCAATTGCTTTTGGACTTAATCTTTATTTTAAAGATAATTTTCGGTTTCGGTCCAGATTTTAGTGAGATTAGTTATGAAGACGGCCACTTTTTCTTAACGAAAGAAAAGCGATACAACCCTTTACAATGGCGTGACAAGAGAAAGGGGATAGGATTGTTAATTATGCCCACAATTTTCATCTTTAATTTTCCACAAAGAAGAATAGGTACTTTGTATGTCTCCATTGACTGTGAAACAACCAAGTTTGACTTGGACAACCATTTGGAACAATACTATAGATTTCCTTTTTGATTGACTGGTTTTAAAGTTGGGTTTTATTTTGCGTCCACAAAGAAGAATAGGTACTTTGTATGTCTCCATTGACTGTGAAACAACCAAGTTTGACTTGGACAACCATTTGGGACAATACTTTAGATTTCCTTTTTTGATTGACTGGTTTTAAAGTTGGGTTTTATTTTGCGTCCAGTACTTTTCCAAGAGTCGAGAAAAAACATATGGGCTCCCCACCAAAACTTTGATGGAAGGCATATGGGCTCCCCACCAAAACTTTGATGGAAGGCATTGTAGATGAATTTTGTTTTTTTTTAATCCACAGATGGATGATTATGGTGTCGTTTGTCATTAAATTAATCATTAAAATTTATGTTTATATTAAAATTATATTTAAGGTAATAAGCAGTCGCCGGAATACCTAAAGTCAGCCATTGAAGAGGTTGAAGATTATCGCATTTTACAAAATTTTCCATTTACCCGTGCGCTTTATTGCTTGGAATTGCTTGCCCTCAAATGCCTTTCAATTGGGCTTCTTGTGTAAGATACCTCCTCTCAATAGGCTAAGCAAATAAACTACATCATTTAGCTCTATTTTATGTTATTATTTTTTAATTATTATTTGTTTAGAAGAAGTAGTCATGTTATTATTTTTTAACTATTATTTGTTTAAAAAATTAGGCAGAAGTAATTCATGTTGTACATAAATATATTTGGTTTAATATTTTTTAGTTGTTATTAGAATTAATACATAAAATTTAATTATAATATTTTAATTTATATAAAAATTAATATAAAAATATGATATGGTTGATATAGTAAAAAAATTCTTTGTATCTACTATTGATAATATATTTACACAACCATATTAAATATTAATGTGGTTGATATAGCCTAAGACTCCTGCCATTAATAATTATATAACAATAAAAATAATCATAAAATTTATATAAATATTATTATTATTATTTATTTTAATGTCATTTATTATTATTTAATCTTAAATTAACCAATATAAATTAGTTAATTTAATTTCATATCATCATCATCTTTAAAATAATAATAATTATTACATTAATTAAATATAATAAAATATATATTAATTTATTAATTATATGAAATAATTAATTCTTAATTTATGTAATGAAAAATATAATAATAATAGTAGAGTAATTTATTAATATTATTAAATTATTATAAATTTCTCAAAATCTGGCACCGTCCTACAATTTTGTTTAGATTCCTGCTAACTCGGCACTATTTCCGTCAATTTCAGGGCGAAATTCTCAAAAACCTTAAATCTTCTAACGCCTATAATCTAAAATTCGTGGCCATATGGGGGCCACCTGTCTCAGGCTAAGGCTAATGATCTGTCCCCCGGCCAAGCCCCTGCACCACTCCGTTGGTGGTCCCGTGGGTGGCGCGTGCTCAAGGGATGGCCCCCTGTGGGTTAGCCCTTTCCCCAAACGTGAAATGCATTTTAAATAAATGTCAAATGCATGGTTTATTAAGAACCACTTCTATGGCATGTTGGTATAAGCTCTAGATTTGTGCCTCGAGATCGCGGGTTCGACTCCGGCTGTTGTTGCCTGAATCTTGACCCAAAATTTTGGTGGCCCCTCGGTTGCCATGTGGTGGCCTCTAGCTAGGCCACGTGTCAGCCTATGGTTGACCACCAACCACCCAATCAAAAAACGCCAACTGCACCCAATGAGATCATACCACTTGGCACAACATGATTCACTGAAGGCCCGTTGACCACTCAAACCTGCCACCTCAGCTTGCACATTCAGTGCCAAGGTAGCACTGCAAACTGCTCACCAAGCTATCACATTTTGCGAAAATTCCCCTACTTGTGAAAGTGAATAGAACATGAGGATTGTGGAACCTTGGACAGGAAAATCATGAGAGACAAAAAATCACACAGAGCTCTGAGACATGTAGTGTGTAACCCTTATGGCAGCCTGCAGAGGAGGGAGCTCCACTCCCTCCTACAAAGGCGCGGTGGCTAGCAGAGACAAGACCCATCAGAGTAATGTCAGAGGCACAGGGGAAGAAGAAAACAGAAGTAAGGAGAAGGAGACAGATGGGGTAGAGTCAAAGGAAAAGGGCAACACTAAGGACAAGGAGGAAGAAGACAAAAACCAGGGAGGCAAAAAATAGGACATCAATCAAAAGGGACTGTGTAGACCCAGAGCGAACATCACTCCAAGAGTAGTTTTAAATAATCTGGCACTGTAGGAGCACAGGGAACATATGGAAACGTACACCATCATATGCAAATTCACGGGAGTATGGCCCACTGAGAAAGCTTTGCAAACCTGGATCAAATGTTACTGGAAACCTAAGGGCAACATCGATCTTCACCTTGGGTCTAAGGGTTTCTTCACAGTGGTGTTTACAAACATCGAAGCCAAGGACAAAATATTCGAAGGAGGGCCCTACTTTTTTGCAGCAGCAGGCCTCTATATGTGGCCTTGGGTGATGAACTTTGTTCCAGAGAGGGAGACCTTCACCTCAGTGCCTATTTGGGTAAGGCGTTTTTTGCTTCTCGTGGACTATTGGCAAAATGAATCACTTGTGGCTATAGGAAACAAACTAGGTCATTTTATCAAAGCCTCTGAAGCCACCAAAAGGGGTAAATATACTTCCTATGCTAGGATTTGTGTGGAGATGGATCTTTCAGGATCTCTTCCACATGAGGTTATATTGGAAGTCTTTGATGAAGAATGGGTGCAAACGGTGGATTATGAGCATATTTTGTTGAGGTGCTGTAAATGCCACGAACATGGACACTTGATCAGAGACTGCCCTCTCAGTAAAGAGGAAGACAAAAGTAAACTAAAAACAAAGAAGGACATTGAAAACTTTCAGAAAGTTACAAGTAGAGGAAAAGGAAGCAAAAAAGAACCAAAGCAACAACATAAAGATGGACAAAAAGCCAGTCAAAATAAATTCCAAGCGCTGGTTGAAATGGAAGACATGCCATTCGAAAACTAGTCTATGGAGAAAGACCGTAAGGAGAAGGAGAAAGAGGAAAACAACACTCCAGTACAAAATATCAATGAAGAGGAAGAAACCATGATGAGTGAAGCAGAGGCAGAAATGGACCAGGAAATGGCCCAGAGCAAAACAGATTTGGAGGATCATGAACTACAGGAAATACTAGATAAGGAAAACCTAGATCTGGAAGGATTTCTACAACAGGGAACCAGGGTAGGGATAGATTCATTACCTCCAGATGAATGCAATAGAATACAACAGACGTTTCTGTGGAAAACCCAGGAAAAGGGGGCAGTTAGAGGAAGAAACAGCGATGGGTAGGAACATAGAGGGGTGAAAACGATGAAATCTAATCCAGGTATAGCAACCAGAAGTACATGTAAGAAATGAGGAAGAAAGAAGTAGAAGGAGATTTTAATGGAGTGTGGGAAGCTGATGATAGATTCAGGTGAGATGAAAGACCTGACTAGTTACTCCTTCACAAATCTTTAATTATGAAGTTTACATCTTGGAATATAAGAGGTCTAGGTAGTAAAAGAAAGCAAAGAATGCTAAGTTTTAGAATGAAACAAGATACGCTAGATATAATCTTCATTTAGGAAACAAAGAGTTCCGTTCAGAAAATAAGAACAATTCATAGCAAATGGCTTCAAAGATTTGAGTTTTTAGAAGTTAAAGCAGATAACACAGTGGGGGACATTCTAACTCTATGGAACACCCAAAAAGTTAGAGTTTTAGATGCAGAGGCATCCATAAACTACTTGTCAGTAGTCATTCAACCAGAAGGGGTGGCTAAAACCTTCCTAGTCACTAATGTTTATGGGCCTCAAAGAGCAGAGGATAAACTCAAATTGCTAGAATCCCTTACTAACCACAGGAATAGACAAAATGGAATCCCCTGGATCTTGGGAGGGGATTTTAATATGTAAAATCTCTTTCAGAAAAGAAAGGAGGAACTAGAGTGCTAAACAAAGACTCATCAGCATTTCAAGGGTTCACGAAGAACTTGAAATTGGTTGACTCAGACTCAGAGAATGGCTTATTTACTTGGAACAACAAGAGAGGACGGGAATCCCAAGTGGCCCTCAAGTTAGATAGGTTCTTGGTTTCAGAAGAGCTTATGCTTATAAATAATGAACTTATATCAATAATTCTTCCCTTTGGTGGCTCGGATCACTCGCTGATAAAATTGGAAATTATGGGTTTGGATTCTCCAAGGAACAGACCCTTGAGATTCGAAAACATTTGACTCACTCACCCAAACTTCTTGAGTAATATCAAAGAATGGTGGAGTGAGGACTTACAGATCCAAGGATCTAAAATGTTTCACCTTCACAAAAGACTAAAGCATATTAAGAGAAAACTCAAAGACTGGAATAGGGAGGATTTCAAAAACATTTTTGTGAACAATAAATCTATGGAAAGTAAAATTCAGGAACTCAACGAGAAGCTGATCCAAGAAGGATTTAACTATGACATAAAGGAATAGTCTGAAAAACTTCACCATGAGTGGGAAAATCTATGTAAACATGAGGAAATATTATGGAGACAAAAATCCAGAGTATAGTGGCTCAAAGAAGGAGAGCGCAATATGAGCTTTTTTCATAGATCCACCATAGCCAATAGGACATTCAATAGAATCTTGGCAATAAGGGATAAAAAGGGAGAGACTCAGAATACTCATAACGAAATTGAAAAAGTGCTTGTTCAGCATTTTCAAGACATTGCACGAGAAAACAATCTAGATAGGGAAGATTCCATAAAGGAAATTACAAGATATATCCCTGAGCTGGTGTCTAGAGACGACAACATCAACCTAAACATACCGGTTTCAGAAGAGGAGGTTAGCGAAGTACTCAAAGATATGTGGAATGGCAAAGCACAAGGCCTAGATGGTTTCAATGTGGATTTCTTAAAAGCTTGTTGGGATATAGTTAAACTAGATATTTTAAATGTTGTGGAGGATTCGAGGGTCAATAAAACCATCCTGAAAGCCATCAATACCTCCTTCATCTCCCTTATTCTCAAATAGGACTTGGCTCAAAAAGTAGAGAAGTATAGACCCATAGCTTTATGTAATGTTGTTTACAAGATTATATCCAAAGTAGTGGCTAACAAACTCAAACCCCTCCTCCCTTAACTAGTTTCTAAGGATCAATCCGGTTATGTGGAGGGATGGCAAATTTTGAATAAATTATTCAAGCTCATGAGGTTGTTTCTCTCTCAAAAGCAAAAAGCAGGCGAGGATGATCATGCAACTGGATATTGCTAAACATATGATAAAGTCAATTGGGGGTATATCAAGAAGATACTCACATCCTTTGGGTTTGATCACAACTGGATAAGATGGGTAATGGCTCTGGTAACTTCTTCCAGCTTCTCTATCTTGGTTAACGGCTCTCCCTCAGCTATCTTCTTCCCCACTAGAGGCCTAAGACAGGGAGACCCGCTCTCTCCCTTTCTCTTCATCCTCATGATGGAAGGACTGGGCAGGGCTATCAAGCAGGCTAAAAACATGGGCAAAAGTAAGGGTCTTCAAGTATTGGAGAACGGACATACTCTTACTCACCAACAATTTGTAGATGATACCATGTTGTAAGGTGTTCCCACAGTCAAAGAAGCAGCTGCCTACAAGCAAATCCTCAATGCTTTTGCAAAGGCTTTAGGTATGGAAGTTAATCTCACAAAATCAAAAATATTTTTCCTTAATACTAACATTGCTATTCAAAGGAATATCTCAAGAATCCTTGGCTTCCAAAGGGACTCCCTCCCCTCAAAATATTTGGGAGTACCTCTTACAGACAAACCAATGCTTAAAAATATTTTGGAACCTGTGCTAATTAAGTTGTAGGATAAAGTTAAAAAATGGACCTTCAGAGCCTTGAACTTGGCGGGAAAACTAGTTCTGACAAAGGCAGTTCTTCAATCCATCCCGGTTTTCATGTTATTAGCCCTTCCAGCTCTAAAGGAGTCTTAGAAAAAATCATAAATATTCAAAGAGATTTTCTGTGGGGTAAAGAGGAAACAAGGAAGAAATGGGCCCTGGTTTCCTTGGAAAAAGTCTCCAAACCCAAAAGACATGGAGGTCTAGGGTTAATGATCAGGAGATTCTAAATAAAGTACTAGGAGCCAAGCTTTGGTGGCGATGGGTGCAAGAGCCAAGAGCCCTTTGGGCAATGATCTGGAAAGAAAAATATGCCAAGTCTTGGCACACTAATAATCGCATTAGAATGTGGGGGGATATATGGGTCTCTCTCATCTGGAACAGGGCTTGGGAGAATAGAAATATAGTGCAACAACACAGTTTCTAGGAAATCAGAGATGGTGAGCAAGCACTCTTTTGGGAGGACAAATGGCAACAAGAACCGGTGCTGTTAAATGAGGACTTCATAAGTCTCAAACAGGAAATAGATTCCCAAGGATTGAATAAAGTTGAAGATTTCTATAACATCCCTCAGGGCCAGGGCAAGTGGAGAAATTCGAGTAATATTGATTGTAGAAATAACAGCCTCATTACAACAAAAGCAGAGGAACTTAGAAGCATTTTAAATCAAAGGATGATCATGGTCATAGAGGGGCAGGATCAATTGAGATGGGGTAAGAACAACAAAGGTAATTTCAATCTCAAAGAGGAAAAGTATATTCTCGTGGGGCTGGAGTGCTATGTTACAGAAAAATCTTGGAGGCAACTTTGGTCTCACCGAGGATGGATGAAAATCAAGCTCTTTATGTGGCTGGTGCACCATAAGAAAATTTTGACTTGGGACAATATTAGAAAAAGGGGCGTCAGGGGGCCTTCTAAATGTCAGCTTTATGAAGAGCAAGAGGAGACTATGGAGCACATCCTCAACTGCTGCTCTTACACCACCTTGCTGTGGAATTCCTTTTCTAACATTTTCCAAAAATCAGACAGGGATAGAGAGAGCATCACCAATACCCTAAAGAATTGGAGGAGGAACTTTTCAGAGAATGAGGTGATTAATCGGGCATGGGCTTTCACACTAGGATTCATTATCTGGAATGTTTGGAAAGAAAGAAATAAGAGAATCTTTAAGGATGAAAAATCCAACCCTCAGAAGCTATATGCATTGATTCTAAAGCAGACGAAGGAAACAATCAACACCATAGTGTACAATATCCCAGAGACTCCTCCCTCAATAATGGAGTTCATAACACTCAAACTACTGGGAATGCATAAGATCATTCTGTAAGGGCTTGGAAAAAAGAAAACGACAATGAATACAAAGAAAGATTGCTAGCAACCTCCTTCGAAAAACTATCTGAAATTAAATATTGATGGAGCCTCCAAAGGTAATCCAAGATTAGCTGGGTTTGGAGGATTTTTAAGGAATTAAGAGGGAAGAATCATACTAATCTTCCACAGCCATTTAGGCAAAGCTACCAATAACATGGCGAAACTAATGGCGGAGCAGGGCCTAGAGATTCTGATTAAAAATCATAGCTCAAATGTCATTATAGAGGCAGACTCTGAACTCACCATCAAATCTGTAAAAAGAATAATTTGTGGATCCAAACCATCAAAAGTCTCAAATCATTGGAGACTAATCCAGGTTTATCAGACGATTCAAGCTCACATTCAAGATTTGGGATCTGTTAGTTTCAATCATGTGCGCAGAAATGCTAACAAGCTTGCGAACATTTTTTCCAACCAAGGGGTGAACAACGAAGATTGCAGGATGGTGAAGAAGTGGTAGGATTTGCCCTAGAATCGTTTAAAGGTTGTTTGCGATAACCAAGCAGCACAGGACATTCATATTTTCTGTCGTAGTGGGAGGGTTTCCTACAGAGGTGAAGTGTCCCCAATCAATGATTCCTCAGTATCTTGATTTTCCCTTTGGGCTCAATTGGTTCATGGATGGTGTTGAGACTATTCTTTTCACCTCTTTAGATTACTCTCCAGTTAGGGATCCTTCATTAGAGTGGAAGTGGTGGGAGCGATGTTCCTTCAGTTACCAGATTAGATTTCCCTGTCGAATTCGCTTGGAGAGCTTGGCTGGTTTTGTTCTTTTGGGGCAAACAGGTAAAAGTATGGCCATGGTGGATAATGGTGGTTGGTTTGTCTCTTCTTCTATAATCCTCAGTGTTTGGCATAAGTATTCACAAATCTAGGAAAATTCTTTAGTGAGTAATCGTCGAAAGTGGAGTTGGGGGCTGCCGCATCCTAATTCCTATGGTCGGGCAAATATTCAGCAGGTGGAACGGTATTTTGGAGTTCACACCACTTTCCATAAGAAAGTGGTTTCGGAGTATGGGTAACGAGTCCATATAAAGAGTGACACATGGTGGTGGGATGGACTCGCAAACCACCCTCATCGCGTCTTAAAGTTCAGTGCCTTATGGCTGTGTGATATCAAGCACAACCGTCTTTTTTTTCTAAGCCATCTGACGGTCTGGATGGATCAAGCATTTTGTGGTGGATAACTGGTTTTCATGGCCCCAACTAGCGACAAGTGGTTTTCCTCGTTTGAGAGCGAACACAATCGTTGAGCTCCACATGGCGGTGGGGTTGAGAGGAAAACTGCCCTTATCGCGACTTATCTTACATGCATGTTGACGGGTCCGATATTAATATACATTGTCGGTTGGCTCTTGGGGTTTCAATGGTTTAGACCACCCGTGTAGGTTTGTGGTCCCAGGTGTACAGACTAGCAGCTCTTCAGTAAATTTTTGAACTATTTTGTCTTACCCGAGAGGTCGATTCATAGGTCGAGATCTTGGGCCTTGGAGCCACCTTTTCTTGTTGATCGCTTTTAGTTTTTTAGACTCCATGTCTAAACTCATTTATTTTTATTCTTTAGAAAGGTTCAGTTTGATGGAAGGAAGCAAGGAAAAGTTTTGATTTAGTTTTTTTCCTTAGTCAATGACCTTGAGGGTTGTGTTGTAACTAGATGTACTGTATTTCTTGATTAATGAATGGGAAGGTCCGACTCTTGGATTAGCAAAAAAAGAAAGTGAATAGAACATGATTCTAGGAGCATACGGTGTTCGTTTTGCGTGAAACGAGTTGCACTGAATTAAGGATGATGAGCACTATAGTCATTTAGGTTCTACACTAATCCAATAACTTTTAATTTTGAGCTATTTTTTTAGCACCTGAACAAAATGACATAATCATACGTGGAGAGGAGAAAAAAGAAGTGGTAATGCATTGATACTTCAGTGTTTTTCAGAATTATAGTGATATGGGCCACTTCAGATCAGCCATGAGCAGGAGGACAAAACTAATGGGGCATATGGCAGTAGGTCTCATGGTGAGTACATGTCGGATGGAGAGGACATGATCAGAGATGGAAAGTCCATGGATACTCCAAATAGGAGGGGTGATAGACACATGTACTACTCTAGATCTCATTCTAATAGGAATTTTGATAGTCATTGTCATCATTCTTATAGGAGGAGTGACAATGGATATTTACAGGATGAGTTTAAGAAAGAAAAACCACCTACTGTTATGGAACCAAGTCATAAAATAGAAGAAGAAGTCAATTAATGACTTCAAAATTAGCCTCTTTGAGGGGGAAACCTCCTTTACATTACATAAATGAAAAATTATTGGATGATACAAATGACAAGATCTCCTTCCTATATATAAGAGTCTAAGGGGTCACAATATAATTAGAGTCAACATAACAATACTTATAGTGGGCTTCTATGGGGCACAATAATAATAATATGGGACTACATGGGCACAACAAGATAATAAGGGGATTGAATTAATAGCAATAAGGGGTTACAATAGTAGTATAGGGACCTAACATTTCCCTCTCCTTCAAAAATGTGTTTTCCTCAATATCTGAATAGTTCTGGATGCTTCTGTATAAAATTCTCATCCTCCCATGTAGAACCTTCAGTGGTTAAGTTCTTCCACTTGATGAGATACTTTGAAATTGATCGATTTCTTAGATGTCGGGTTCATTTCCATGACTTATTCAGGTTACAATATGATTTTTCCTTCC
This sequence comes from Pinus taeda, assembly GCA_000404065.3. Classification (NCBI taxonomy): domain Eukaryota; kingdom Viridiplantae; phylum Streptophyta; class Pinopsida; order Pinales; family Pinaceae; genus Pinus; species Pinus taeda. Next base: position 69,612 of record APFE030801673.1, read on the forward strand.
TCTTCACTTTCCAATAATATTGTTTGAAATGAGAACTTGTCACCTATAACCTTCTTCAACCATCAAACATGGAAAATTGGGTGCACTCGAGAAGATGTGGGAAGCTCCAACTTGTATGACATAGTACCAATATTTTGCAACACCTTGTAAGGACAATAGTAGTTTTTTGATACTTTATCATCCTTATTAGCTTGCATGAGGGACATATGTTTGTATGGTTCTAGCCATAAAAATACCAAGTCTCCTACATCAAAACTTCTTTTGTTGCGATGTTGATCTTCCTGTTGTTTCATTTGATTCTGCACAAAAGTGAGGTTATCCTTTCAAAGTTGGAGAACTTGTTGTTGATGCTCAATGTGATATTTCACCATTTGAACCTTTTTCTTCTTGATATGTCCTTCTATCCTGAGAGTGTGAGGAGTGGTAATTCCTACCAATGCGTTACAAGATATGGTCATACTCATTTCTTATTTCTTTGGGGTTGGTTACTGGTGTATATCCTCTTATTTTGATGTTTCTTGATTCTTTTCTTCCTCCTCTTTGCAATCTATGAAAAATAATTTATTCTCATCACACTTATCAAATTTAGTGTATTTTCTATCACAACTGTAACAAATACCTTTTGCTCCCTTTTCTTCCAATTGTTGTGGTGTCAACCTTGTAGGTTTTGGGAGGCTAGGAGCAACAACACTTCCATACTTATAGTTATGAGTGATCGGCTTCCTTGTCGCCATAATTTTTCTTTCAAATTTTCTTGCCAACCTGAATGCCTTCTCCAATGAAGTAGGTTCTGAAAGGTGAACCTCATGTTGGATGTTATCTTTTAATGTCCCTATGAAGACTTCAATATTATGCTTCTCTCGAATATCGTTTACCGTTATATTAAATATTTGGAATTCTTCAATGTGCTCTTACATTGAAACCTTTTGTTTTAGATTTATCAATTGGATAAAGAAGGTGTTCGTAATCTCTAAAGTCAGCCATTAAGAGGTAGAACATTATCTCATTTTACAGAACTTTCCATTTACACTTGCACTTTATTGCTTGGATTCGCTTACAAGTTATTATATTCCATCAAATGCCTTTCAATTGGGCTTCTTGTGTAAGATCCCTCTTAATACACTAAGAAAATAAACTACATCATTTAGTTCTATTTTATGTTATTATTTTTTTATTATTATTTTTTTAGAAAAACTAGTCATGTTACTATTTTTTAATTATTATTTGTTTAAAAAAATTAGTTAGAAGCAATTCATGTTGTACATAAAATATATTTGGTTCAATGATTTTTGTTGTTATTCGAATTAATAAATGAAATTTAGTTATTTATTTTAATTTCCATGTTAAAACTGATATAAACTATATTAATGTGTTTGATATAGCCTAAGACTACATTGTATCTACCACTAATAAATATATAACAATTAAAAAATAACCATACAAAAAAAATTACAATTAAAATATTATTTATTATCATTATAATTAATTATAATTATTATTTATATATTAAATGTCATTTATCATATTTAATTTTAAATTAAACAATATAAATTAGTATTTAATAATATTATTATTAATTCATATCATCATTCTCATCATTCATTCATCATCCAAATAATTATATTATTATTAAATTATTGTTATCCATTAAATCTACTATTATCAATTAATATTATTATTAAAAAATAAATAATAATAAATATTAGATAATTAATTTATTAATTTATTAATTGTATGAAACAATTATTCTTAGAAAAATATTTATAAAATAATATAATAATAATAATAGAAATAATAATATTTATAATAATTTATTGTTATTAAATTATTATAAATTCTGCAAAATTGAGCGACGTCCTACAATTTTGCCTAGATTTTTGCTAACGAGGCGCCATTTCCGTCAATTTCAGGGAGAAATTGTCAGAAACTTTAAATCCTCTAATGCCTATAATACAAAATTCATGGCCATATGGGGGCCACGTGCCCGGGGCTAAGGCTAATGATCCGGCCCCACTGGCCAAGCCTCGGCACCACACCATTGGTGGTCCCGTGGGTGGCATGTGCCAAAAGGATGGCCCATTGTGGGTTGGCCCTTTCCCAAAATGCAAAATACATTTTAAATAAATGTTGAGTACATGGTTTAACAAGAACAATTTCTATGGCATGTTGGTATGAGCTCTAGATTTATGCCTCGAGATCATAGGTTCGACCCCAGTCGTTGTTGCCTGAATCTTGACCCAAAAGTTTGGTGGCCCCTAGATTGCCACTTGGTGGCCTCTGGTTGGGCCATGTGTCAGCCTATGGTTGGCCACCAACTGCACCCAATGAGATCATGCCACTTGGCAAAACATGATTCACTGAAGGCCCGTTGACCACTCAAACCTGCCACCTCAGCATGCACATTCAGCGCGAAGTCAACAGTACAGACTACTGACTGGGCTGTCACATTTTTGGAAAAATTCCCAGGTTTATGAAAGTGAATAGAACATGATTCTGAGAGCATGCGGTGTCCGTTTCAATTGAAATGAGTTGCATTGAATTGAGGAAGATGACCACTATGTGGTCATTCTGGATCTACACTGATTCGACAACTTTTAATTTTGAGCTAATTTTTAAGCACCTAATCAAAATGACATAATCATACATGCAGAGGAGAAGAATGCAGAGGGAAATGTATTTATACTTTAGAGTTTGTCAAAATTGCAGTGACAGGGCCCACTTTAGATCAACCATGAGGAGGAGGAAAAAACTAATGGGGAATATGTGAGTAGGTCTCATGGTGAGTACATATGGGATTGAGAGGGACATGATTAGAGATGGAAAGTCCTTGGATACTCCGAATAGGAGGGGTGATAGACACATGTACTACTCTAGTTCTAGTTTTGACGAGAATTATGATAGTCATCGTCATCATCCTTATAGGAGGAGTGACAAGGGATATTTACAGGATGGGTTTAAGAAAGAAAACCCACCTACTATTATGGAACGAACTCATAAAATAGAAGAAGAAGTCGATCAACGACTTCAAAATTATCCTCTTTGAGGGGGAAACCTCCTTTACATTACATAAGTAAAAAATTATTGGATGATACAAATGACAAGATCTCCTTTCTATATATAGGAGTCTAAGGGGTCACAATATAATGAGAGTCAACATAACGATAATAATGTAAGGGAACAACAATAACAATAGTGGGCTTCTATGGGGCACAATAATCATAATATGGGACTACATGGGCTCAACAACATAATAACGGGATTGAACTAATAATAATAAGGGGCTACACTAGTAGTATAAAAACCTAACATGCCCTCTCCTTCAAAAATTGTTTTCCTCAATGCTTGAGTAGTTCTGGATGCTTTTGTATAAAATTGTCATCCTCCCATGCAGAACCTTCAGCGGTTAAGTTCTTATACTTGATGAGATATGCTAAAATTGATCAATTTCTTAGCTATTGGGTTCATTTCCATGGCTTCTTCAGGTTCCAATATGATTTTTCCTTCCTCTTCACTTTCCAACAATATTGTTTGAAATGGGAACTTGTCACCTATATCCTTCTTTGTCCATGAAACATGGAAAACTGGGTACACTCACGAAGATGCGGGAAGCTCCAACTTGTATGACATAGTACCAATATTTTGCAACACCTTGTAAGGACCATAATAATTTGTATGAGAGACATTTCTTTGTATGGTTCTAGCCGTAAAAACACCTAATCTCCTACATCAAAACTTATTTCATTGCAATGTTGATCTTCCTGTTATTTCATTTGATTCTGCGCTGAGGTTATCCTTTAAAACTTGGAGAACTTGTTGTTGATGCTCGATGTGATCTTTCACTATTTGAACCTTTCTCTTCTTGACATGTCCTTCTATATTGAGTGTGTGAGGAGTGGTAATTCCTACCAATGCATTACAAGATATGGTCAGATTCATTTCTTATTTCTTTGGGGTTGGTTCCTGGTGTATATCCTCTTCTTTTGACATTTCTTGATTCTTTTCTTCCTCCTCTTTGCAATCTTTGTAAAATAATTTATTCTCATCAAACTTATGACCTTTAATGTATTTTCAATCACAACTGCAACAAAGACCTTTTGTTCCCTTTTCTTCCGATTGTTGTGGTGTCAACCTTGTAGGTTTTGCAAGGCTAGGAGCAATAACACTTCCATATTTATAGTTATGAGTGGTTGGCTTCCTTGTTGCCATAATTTTTCTTTTAAGATTTTGTTAGTAAATTATATATTATAGAGAAATGGAACACATAAAACATTGTAGAAATATAAACACAAAAAACACATAAAACAAGAGAGACACAGATGTACGTGGTTCACCTAGTTTGGGCTATGTCCACAGAGAAACAACCAGTCCTTCCTTTTATATTATCCAACAAACTGAAGGGATACAACCTACAACAGATCTACTGTAACTCCCTCTTAGCTCTCAATCTCCACTCTCTTCCTCACTCATAATACAAGTATACATAGACGCGATAGAATTCCCTCATATATAGTGAAGGGTTGCCTTCTAGGGCAAAAAACCCAAAATTAGACATAACTTCTACTGTCAAATCTCTGCCTAATGAACGACCCAGATTGACTACGAAATTACAACATTTTACAAGGTAGTTTTACATCTATTCTTAGCTTCAGGGACGCTACCCCCGATCCCCCTGCAACAGCTCCCCCAGGACCCCCCCTACAGCAAATATTTTACAGGTGGTATTGCTACCCCATTATGAACTAGGGTCCAATGCGGCGATACCTTTGAATACATAAGATAATCAGGCTCCACACCCTATAGTTTTCTTGCCAACCTGAATGCTTTCTCCAATGAATTAGTTTCCCAAAGTGGAACCTCATGTTGGATATTAGCCTTTAAAGTCCCTGTGAAGACTTCAATATTATTCTTCTCTCGAATAGCATTTACCCTTATATTAAATTTTTGGAATTCTTCAATGTGCTATTACACTGAACCCTTTTCTTTGACATTTATCAATTGGCTAAAGAAGGTGGTCAGAATCTCTATAGTCAGCCATTGAAGAGGTAGAAGATTATCTCATTTTACTTCCATTTACCCTTGCACTTTATTGCTCGGAATTGCTTGAAAGTTTATATTACCTCAAATGCCTTTCAATTGGGCTTCTTGTGTAATATCCATCCTCTCAATACAGTAAGCAAATAAACTACATCATTTAGTTCTATTTTATGTTATTATTTTTTAATTATTATTTATTTAAAAAATTAGTTAGAAGCAATTCATGTTGTACATAAAATATATTTGGTTCAATGTTCTTTGTTGTTATTGGAATTAATAAATAAAATTTAACTACTAATATTTTAATTTACATGTTAAAAGTCAATATAACATATGAATTGTCGTTGATATAGTGAAAACCTTGATTTGTATGTACCATGATAAATAATAACAATAAAATAACTATACAAAAAAAATTACAATAAAATATATATTATTATCATCTAAATAATAATAATTATTTAATTCAGATGTCATTTAATATTATTTAACTTTTAACAATAAGATTATTATTTAATAATACTCTCTCCATCATCATAATCATCATCATCACATTACCATTTTAAAATAATATTATTATTAACATTATGTTACAAGTAAAATTGTACTATATCAATTAATATTATTATTAAAAAATTAACCAATAATAAATAATAAATAATTTATTTATAATTTTTATGAAATAATTAATTCTTAATATTATTTAATGAAAAATAATAATAATAATAACAATAACAATAATAATAATAATGTTTATAAAAGCCCCACGAGGTAGGTGAGTTGGTAATTGCGTTGCGGTGTAGTTCGTCTATAAAGCAAACTCCGTATTTGAGGTCATGAGTTCAAATCCCTGGACTTACCCAGAGCTGTGTTATAGCGGGCAGGCACAGTTCCCAAGGGTTATAATGGTGGTGGCCAGAATTGACCCCGTGTTACACGAGTTGCGAGGCTATCCCAGTTGCCGATTCCCTTGTTGACAAAAAAAAATAATAATGTTTATAACAATTTATTATTATTAGCTAATAATAATAAATAATATTTAATTAATTAATTTTATCTAATAATAATTAATTGATTAATTATTATTATTATTATTATTATTATTATTATTATTATTTAGTAAAAAGAATCAATTATCGTCGATCATGGTTTTTCATTGCTCTTAACGCTTGATTTTCATATTGAGGCAATCTCCATGATTGACCATTGTTAACCATGTTTGACCATGGTTGATTTCCATATTGAGAGAATATTTGTTACAATGTGACATTGAACCATGGTTGACCATGATTGATTTTCATATGAAGACAATCTTTATGACAATGAGACGTTGGACCATGGTTGATTTTCATATTGAGATAATATTTGTCACAATGTGACCATGGTTATTGACCACCATGGTCGACCATGAATGACCATGGCTGACCATGTTTGATTTTCATATTCAAACAATCTTTCTAACAATGTGTTGTTGGACCATGACTGACCATCGTTGACCATAGTTGAACGTCATAGTGCGACAATATTTGTTACAATGTCACGTTGGACCATGGTTGACCATAATTGACCATGGTCAACCATCTTTGTGTAAACCCAAGGGAATACTATTAAAAACCCAAGGGAATAACATTCAACCCTAGCACTAATGTTAAGCCATAGGAATATAATCCCTAAGATTAATAAGCCTAAAGGATTAATTTTAAAAACCCAAGATATTAATATTATAAACATTTGGGATAAATATTATAAACATAAGTGATTATTAATATCATAAACCCAAGGCATCAATAAACCCAACGAATTTATATTATAAACCCTAGGAATATGAAGCCTTAGATTAATATACCCAAGGGATTGATAATATAAACCCAAGGGAATAATATTAAACTCAATACATTAATATTATAAACCCAAGGTATATAAACCATAAAATAAAGATGATTGAGAAAGGTATACCAAGGTTGATTTTCATATTGAGACAATCTTTGTCACAATGTGAACTTGGACCATTGTTGAGCATGATTGATTTTCATATTATGAAAATCTTTGTGACAAAGGAATGTTGGACCATGATTAACTATGGTTGACGATGATTAACCATGGTTGATTTTCATATTGAGACAATCTTTGTCACAATGCGACATTGAAATAAGGTTGCCCATGGTTGTCACAATGTGATGTTGGATCATGAGACAATACTTGTCACAATGTGACTATGGTTGACTATGGTTGATCATGTTTGATTTTCATATTAAGACAATATTTCTGACAATGTGGCATTCAATCGTGGTTAACCATCGTTGATCTTTATAGTGAGACAATGGTTGACCATGGTTGAGCATGATTGATTTTCTTATTGAGGTAATCTTTGTCGCAATGTGACATTGGACCATGGTTGATTTTCTTATTCAGGAAATCTTTACTACAATGTGATGTTGGACAATGGTTGACCACGATTATAAATCGAAGGAATTTATACTAAACAAAACTATTAATATTATAAATCCTATGAATAATATTACACCATAGGAATATGAACCCTTAGATTAATAAACCCAAGGGATTAATATTATAAACCCTTAGATAAAAAAACCCAAGGGAATAATATTAAACCCAAGGGATTAATATTATAAACCCTAGCTATATAAACCCTAAAATAATCATGGTTTACCATGGTTTCTTTTCATAATAAGACAATCTTTGTCACACTGTGATGTTGGACCATGGTTGACCACGGCTAACTTTGATATTCAGAAAATATTTTCTGTAATGTTACACTAGACCATGGTTGACCATGGTTGAGAATGGTTAACTATCTTTGATTTTATATTTAAACAATATTTGTCACTACGTGACATTGGGCCATGGCTATCCATGGTTAATTTTCATATTAAGACAATCGTTGCTACAACGGGACTTTGGACCATTGTAGAAAATGATTGATTTTCATGCTAAGGCAATCTTTGTCACAGTGTGACATTGGACGATGGTTGACCATGTTTGATCATGATTATAAACCCAAGGGATTTATATTAAACTGTAGGATTAGTATTATAATCCCTATGACTAATATTATACCCTAATAATATGAACCCTTATGATAACAAACCCAAGGAATTTATATTATAAACCCAAGGGAATAATAAAGCTATGGAATTAATCCAAAAGACCCAAGGGATTATAAACCCAAGTTATATAAACCATAAGAGAAATACTACAAACCCTAAAATAAACATTGTTAACCATAGTTTTCATATTGAGACAATCTTTGTCACAATGTGACCTTGGACCATGGTTGACCATGATTGATTTTCATATGGAGACAATATTTATCACAATGTGACATTTGACCATGGTTGACCGTGTTTGAGTTTTATATGGAGACAATTTTGTCACAATACGATGTTGGACCATGGTTGACCATGACTGATTTTCATGTGGAGACAATCTATGTTGAAATGTGGCATTGAACCATGGTTGACCATGATTATAAACCCAAGGGACATGTTTTAAACCTAAGGATTCATATTATAAACTCTATGAATAATAGTATACCTTAGGAATATGAACCCTTAGATTAATAAACTAAAGGGATTGATATCATCAACCAAGGGAATAAAAACCCAAGGGCTTATAATATTAACCCCATGGATTTAATATTATTCCCTTCAGTTAAATATTATTCCCTTTGGCTTTTAGTATTAATGCCTTGGGTTTATATTATTAATCCCTTAGGTTTATTAATACAAGAGTTCATATTCCTTGGGTTTATAATATTAGTCACTTGGATTTTTAATATTAAGCCATTGAGTTTATTAATCTTAGGGTTTATATTCCTATGATTTAAAATTAGTGCTAGGGTTCAACGTTATTCCCTTGGGCTTACAATATTAATCTAGCATTTTATAATATTAATGTTAGGGTTTAATATTAATTTTAGGGTTTGTAATATTTATGTTAGGGTTTATATCCCTCAAGGTTTATTTCAGATTTATAATATTTATCTTAAGGTCAAACATGGTCGACCATTGTTTATTATGGTCAACGATAGTCCAATGTGACATTGTGGCAAAGACTATCTCATTATGAAGATCAAACATGGTTAACGATGGTCAACCATGGTCTAATTCCACATTGTTAGAAATATCGTTTGAATATAAAATTGAATATGGTCAACTATAGGCAATCATGGTCAACTATGGTCTCATTGTGACAAAGATTTTCTCAATATGACAATAAACCATGGTTGAAGGTCTCATTATCACAAAGATTGTATTCATATGAAAATAAATCGTGGATAACCATGGTGAAACGTTGTATTTTGACAAAGATTGTCTCAATATGAAAATCAACCACAATCAACCAAGGTCAACCATTGTCAAGCACAATCAATCATGATCCATCATGATCAACCATGTTGGTAAACATGGTTAAAGAGTTCTTTGTGACAAAGATTGTCTCAATATGAAAAACATTCAGGGCGAGACATAGTGAACCATGATTGATCATGATTGCTTTATTTTTTACTAAATAACAATAATAATTAATCAAATAACTATTATTAATTAAAAAT
>APFE030801673.1:79759-108913 GCA_000404065.3 Pinus taeda
AAAATATTAATAATTAAATTTTATGTCTTAGTTTAATAACACCAAAGAACATTGAGCCAAATATATTTTATGTACAACATGAATCGCTTACGCGTTGTCTAAACAAATAATAATTAAAAAATAATAACATAAAATATAACTAAATGATATAGCTTATTTGCTTAGCATATTGAAAGGAGGACTTGCAAGCCATTCAAAGCCATAAAGCGCACCGGAAAATGGAAAATTTTGTAAGTGACATACTCTTCTACCTATTCAATGGCTCACTTTAGAGATTGTGACCATTGTTTATTACTCTAAATATAATTTTAATATAAACATAAATTTTAATGATGAATTTAATTGTCAAACGACACCGTAAACCTGCATTTTTGGATTAAAAAATAAACAAATTTCATCTGGAATGCCTTCAGTCAAACTTTTAGTGGGAGCCCATAGGTTTTTTCCCTACTCTTGAAAAAGTATTGGACGCAGCACACTTTGAAAAGAAAAGCGAACTGTAAAACCAATCAATTAAAAAAGGAAATCTAAAGTATTGTTTTAAACGGTTGTGCTCTCCCCTCAACACTGCATAGAGTTTCCTCCTGAGGCTCCAACCCTCCTCCCTTTGTCACGGTGGTATCATATCTCCCTCCCGATTTTATATAGATGTGTTTTTCATATAACATATTCCCGACTCACCAAACTGCACTGGTTGGTTTATTACCTCTCCTCTGTATTACTGTATAACCCACTCAGTCATACACTCCCCGTGGCATACACTCCAGCAAGTCATACACTCCACTGTGTTGCGTTGTGTCAGTAAGCATCCTCCGTATATTACACGACCCGCCGTGCCATACCAGCCCACAATACTGTGGGTCAATACTGCTTCCCACATAGCGCTCTCGGTTATAACAGATACACACTTTGCCAATGGTATATAACGCGGCCCCTCCGCATTACCTCCACTCTCTGTCATGTATTACTCCGCCATATGTAACGCTAGCCATACCTCCCCCTAATAATACGTCTCCCAAACACTTCCTCCCCCATATAACACCTTCCCCAAATCATACTTTTGTCTCATATATATTAGAGTTTTTTTTACAACAAATTATCACTAGAAGCCCAATTTTTTTTAGATATACACTTATTTTTAAATGTATCTATTGATTTCTATGGTCGGAGTACTTTTATGAAAGAGAACTATCTAAAAATAAAACACACTCTCATTTTCAATGAGTTGTGGAAAGGATTTCGTGTAGCAGAAGGAGATAATGAATCAACGAAGTCCACCTCAAATAAGGAAATTGTAATTTGGGAAAACAAGAACAACAAGCCTTATGCTTTTATTGCAACATCTGTAAATGAATAGGTGAGTCACCATATTTCACCATTTTCAAATTCTTTTAAAACATTACAGAAGTTGAAGTAACTCTATGACTCACACTTTGAACTTGAAGCTGTGCAATTGATGATTAAATTGTTCAGACTTGAATTGAAAAATGATGATCATTTTGCTTTAGCATCACAATTAAGATCTATTATGCATGATATCAAAACCATTGATGTTCAACTAGAGATTCTTCTCATAGATTTTTTCAAGGCACTATATCCTACTTACTCAAACTATCTTGAGTCATTGAAAAAAAGTGGAAACCTCAAAGAGATTACCTTTGACTCCATTATGAAGAAGTTTTCTAATAGAGAAAAAGATTTTGGGAAGAATATAGCTCCTTAGTCTTCTAAAGAAGTTGTGTGTCTTGCACATAGAGAGAATAACCATGCTCAAGATTCTCCTAAAGGAAGAAGTGGTCGAAGAGGAAAAGGAAGAAGAAATTTCAGAGACAGGTGGGGCATACACTCTCAAGAAGAAAAGTCTAATATTCATTTCATACGTTGCAATAAATATGGACATGGTGAATCCACATCTAAGTTTCCTTGGGACATAATTGAGTGGGAAAGAAATGAAGCCAAAGGTAAAACCATTGACAAAGAAAAAAGGTAAAAAGCACCTCGTCACTATGTTGTGGCACATTGTAATATTGGACTAACTGAAGATTTGTTCAATGCTTCACTTACTTCTTGGAAAAATGATTGGTTGCTTGATTCAAGGGCAACTTGCCACATGAATTTTAGAAGAGATTTTTTTCAAGAATTTATTAGAAATGTTGATGGAGCAGTATACTTTGCAGACAAATCACAACTCAAGCCACCAGGGTTTGGCATAGGCTCCAACTGGGTGGTCTTCCATTCTTTCTTCTACATGATGTTTTATATCTCCTAGAGTTGAGGAGAAACTTGTTGTCCTTAGCCCACATCTTCCGTCAAGGACACTCCATTCATATGTTTGATGGCAACGTTAAGGTAAAAAAAGAATCAAATCATTCACCTGTCATGATGGGGATAGAAGAATAAAGACTTCTGAAGTTGCAAGGTACCTGTGCTCATGCACAAAACTTCTCGTACAATTCTCATTATGATGAAGGTACATTTCCATCAAGTCTTTTATGGCATGGTAGATTTGGGCACTTGAACTATGACAACCTTCGCTTGTTGAAGAGAAATGGTGTTATTGGTTTACCTACATTCTTAGGACACTTAAGCAATGTGATGCTTGTATTCTAAGAAAGCATAGAAAATGGTCTTTTCATGATTCACATTCCAGAGCACATAGAAAACTTGAACTCATTCATTGAGATTTATGTGGTCTAATGTCAGTTCCTTCTACAAATGGAAATAAATATATGATGACATTTATTGATGACTACATGAGAATCTGTCAGGTTTATTTATTGAAGAACAAATATGATACTTTTCAAACATTCAAGAAATTTCATAAATGGATTTAAAATGATTCACAATCTCATATTGGCTCTATTCACATTAAGAATGGAAAATAATACACTTTAAATGAATTTGAAAAATATCTTCGCCACCATTGGATCAAACATCAAACAATTGTTCCTTATAATCCCCAATAGAACAGAGTAGTTGAAAGAATGAGCAGGACAATCTTAAATATGGTATGTTCCATGATGTCTTTCAAGAATTTAATATTGATGTTTTGAGTTGATGAAGTTCTATGTGTTGTGTATGTAAAGAATAGATTTCCATCTAATGTTATTAGAACCAAGACTCCTTCTGAAATGTGGTATGGCCACATTCCTTTAGTAAAGCATCTTAGGGTCTTTGGTTCCATGTTAGGCATGAAGTCCCCCCACAGCATGTTTTGGAGCTGAAAGCCCAAGTTTTGGTCAAAGATATTGTAAAACTCCATGAATTGTGAGCGCAAAGCGTGAAGTATAGGTTGAGTCATAGATTTGTCTGCCCTAGGTATTGTAATGTAATGTAATGTCATGGCGGCCTACCCATGGTCCGCGAACCATGGGATTGTATAAATAGAGTGAGGATCTAAGTTGTAAAGATAGCCAATTGGAGAAATAGATGAATATGAATGGTTCGAGCATAGAGTAAGAGTCTAAGTGTATTGGGTCATAGTAGTAGGAAGAGGCTCTGCAGCTGAGTGAGTAGAGGCCTATTAGTGTCAGCAGCTGAGTGCGCGGACCCCTGCAGCTGAGTACATAGGGTGGTGTTGAGTCTGTAATCTTGAATGAAGAATAATAAAGAGAAGTTGATTCTTATTTCTGTGCTTCTGCTTGTGTATTGTCTTCTTTAAATTTATACTGGTTTGTTTATCATGCGCATTTATATTATTACTAGATATATTATTAATTATCACTTGTCTTACACAGATAAGTTAAGTAATTAGGTAATAACAGGTTAAATAAGAAAGGAACTTGGGTATAGTATGGATCGAGCGCCGAGTAGGGCTGCACAAAGGCAGCTTGACAGGCTGTGAAGGACTAATAGGTGTGCGTAGCGATGTGCACACAGGGCCAAACAATGGACCACCAGAAGCTCATCAGACATCCCCAAGGTGCGGAAAACTGGTTCTAGCACCCTCCCATACTACTTCGACTGAGACCTTAGTCCAAGCTCCACGGACTATTGCCGAAAGGGCCAGTAGTACTGAGATTTGCCTGGATAAATCGCCTCTGAACCTAGGTCAGGCCTGTACAAACCAACAAATGGTTATTGTGCCAGGAACATGATCTGCATAAGGGACGTCTGATGTCATGGTACTAGAATCCAAAAAAGAAAGAAATTGAAGGGTGGTTGGGCAAGAAGATTCACGAGTTCATGGTGCAGGGAAACAAAAATCCTTTAGTATCTAAGGAACAGTGGTTGGAGTGCTACTTGTATACAGAAATCCATGAAATTTTCTTTGCATCCTTTCCTTCTGAGTTGTATGAGTGAATCATGAAGCTAGCAGATGGTCAGGGAAGGTGTAGGCTCGACAAATTGATCGTGTGGACTCCAAAATTAGTGTGAAGACTAGAAGCGTCAGGAGATAAGATCGCGTGAGCTATGGACCATTGGCTTGACTGAATTATAGGAGGATTTATCACTGATTTCTAGGTAGACATGGCCATTAGCTAAAGTGAGGCAGAGCGATGTTTCCTCAAGGGACCATGAGCTAAGTATATTAAATCTTTGAACACTTGGATTAAGATGCTATTGTGTGAAAAGTTTGTTATGCAAATAAATTAATGTTTGGGACTACGCGAAGTGGGAAGATCTATAGAAGCAGAAGTAGTGAAGAATTGGAAACCAGTCCCTTAATTTCCCTCTCACGAGAAAGCATGGAGGAGCTCGCAAAAGTTTCTCCGAGAAGCGTGGCAAGTATGACAAGGAAACACATTCTCCGTTTACCACCTCTACCCACACTGCCACCCGTCTCGCCCTCCTCACCTCCATCTCCACCCACCCCACCGTTGCCACCACCACAGTTCAGTATGGTGAGTGCAATCAAACTACTGGTATTCAGAGGAGTAGGGAATGAAGACCCAGACCAATTCTAGTTCGTGGTAAGAGCAGTATGGGAAGCACAAGGAGTTGTGAATGAAAATATCAAGAAGGCTATGTTTGTGAGTGCGTTGCAGGATTGTGCATTAACATGGTACATCAAGCATTCTAATGACCATTCGAACGCAAGAATCGTAGAAATCCAGACTGCACTGAACAGGGAATTTAGCAGACCAAAGTTAGAAACACAATAAATCATCGGGTTTAAGGAGATCGTGATGCTCCCAGGCAAGACCCCTTGGGAAGTAGACCAAAGAATGAAGGCCATCATTCATGAAGCCAAAATGACATTCATAGATGGACATCACTGCGCATGGTTTGTAGTCTCACTGACACTGCACTTAAGGATGGCGTTGTCAGAGTAAAAACTTTCCACCCAAGCCGAAGCTTTAGAAATGGTGATGAGATTGCATGAGACCCTTATATAAGACCCTAGTCTGGGAGTCCAAAAAATCCATGTGCAACTGAAAAAACTGTGTCTAGAGATGTAGAGTTTGAAACAAGACAGGACACCTTGGCTAGAGTCATGTGAGGAGGTATGGTGCATAAAACGCAAAGGCTAGGGGCATGATAAGGACCATTGTCTAATGTTCATGAATTACTTAGTAGGAGTGTTGAATAGGTACATCCCCTTTGCAGACAGGGGTGATCCCACTAGCCCAAATGGGGTCTAGCAACAATCAAACAATGCTAACACGCAGGTTCCTAATTGCAAATCAAAGATCGATGATGAGGGCCTACCTGAATTCCAACGCTAGTACTTGTAGAAGAGTCGTCGCTCCCGTTCCTTTGCTCTGGCTGGTCACAATCCCCACGATCCTCGTGAACGGACACCTGCACATGCAAAAGAACGACACAAATACAAGCATAAAATCCAATAGATGCAACTATATATCAGTCAGAAAGGATATAACTCAATCATCATTATAAAGACAATAAGAGTGGAACCATAATGATAGTCGTCTATTAATGAATAATAGGCAAAGAAAGATACAACCAAGGTTCTGACGTTGAACCTATTCCCTGGCTAGGCGAGCAGCTATGTATGCCTTGCAATAGACCTTCTCTCTCTCAGGATTCTGGCAGCATAACCTCCCTATGCTTCAAAACTCTTACTATCACTCTAGCATTACTCCAAAACTCTTAGAACTAGCTTGTCTAATGCATGAGGACAGATGTTTATAGATGGAGAAGGGAGGAAGATTCAATGTACCAGGACACCCATTGTGGATTGGCATTATCTCTGAAAAGCTACTGAGGATAGGTGTCAAGGATAGATGATGACTCTCGACCTCTATCAGATGGATTTTTCCCTCAAAGGACTTCATGGTCTGAGAGGAAAAAACATATGGGTGCGCGTTGGCCAAAAATCATTACCAAATTTAGTTGGCACGAGTGTTGCTCTAGGATAGAGCGCCAATGGGCATGCCCCCTTTTGAGGATCTCAGTGATTGGCGCGGATAAGACACTGTGTACCTGCGCCAATGGAAAAAGGGCACTTTTCAGGGATAATTTGCAGAAGGTGTCTTCAGGGAACATGAAGTACATACTCGGGGGAACATAATGCAAGTGTTTTTAGGCTATGTCACTGCTCACAGGTCCCATAATGTATCCTCCAATGTACGAAAACAGGGGTAACAGCGACGATGACCAATGGTGACAAATTAATGTGTAACAAGGAGGAGGGCCTATTCCATTAAGACCTGAGTCATAGGCTGGATTGAGTGTGGCGATTGCATTATGGTGCGCAATTTGTTAAATAGGAGTAAAACACACTACGAATAATTTTCATCTATTGCAAAAGTATATGCAGACGTACCAACAATTGTTTTGTAATTTTTGTAGGTCGGTAGGCCATGATGAGCACACGTGCAGAAGCTACGAAATGATGATAGATCAGAATCCTACTTATAGGGTGTAGACCGAAACGCGAGCCCTCGACCCGAATGCAGTAATGGCACGTGTTGGATTTCAAGGGAGAGGTCGAGGCTGAGGTGGAATGGGACTAGGAAGGGGTCGCAACAGTTAATCAGTTATAATTGCGGAGGGCCAGGGCACTATGCTCGCGACTCTACAAACCCAACAAGGACATCATTTTTGTACTGTACTCAGTTTGGTCATGAGGCAGAATACTATCCTACATTGATAGCAAGACTACGTGAAAAAAGGCTACTTCAGCCCCCTCTCACTCAGAATCTACAAATGATGAGGTTTGAGCCATGCAAAGAATACCCGAATGTAAACATGATGCTCATGAATGGTATGACCATTGGCGATGATAAAGGTAAGCAGTGAAAAAAGTGTTTGGGTTCGCCAGGCTCCGATAAAGGAACCCAAATTTGATTTAGAATGCGTGAAGGAGACATTCATGGAAGCTAAGATGAGCTTCACGGAGGTCTCCACTTCAGGTAGTAAGGATCAACTAGAACTAGGGATAGATCCTTCAATGCTCACTACCTTTCTAGAGACATGCATGAAACTGCTACATGACAATAAGGTAGTAAAAGGACTACAAGAACTTATCACTAGGTGTGAGGGGTTAGGAGAGTCACGTGTGGTCTGGAAACTTGGAAAGCATGTATTACACATAGGAAGGGAAATGAGGTTCACTACGCAAATCGGTGAATATGAAATGGATCAGGTAATCCTAGATCTTGAATCAGACACGAAGGTACTACCAAAACAAACATGGGAATGCATTCGCAGACCCACGCTACAATGATCCCCTATTTAGTTATGAATGAAAAACCAACAAAATATCTTTCCCATGCGAAGATTGCAAAGAGTAACAATAGATATTGAAGGTGCAAGCACGCAGGAGGATTTTGAGGTGATAGAGATTTTCGATGACAATAATCCCTATCCCACACTACTAGGAATAGACTGGGCCACCGATATGAACAAAGTCATAAATATAAAGAAGTGCAAAATGATCTTTGAGAAAAAGTAACTACGTATAGTAGTACCACTAGATCCAGCCGAAGGAGCGCGATACACTTAAGTGGTGCGCGACGATGATAGTAATGGTAATCTTGATTGTATTTACAAAATAGCCACACGAGAAGAGGATTGGGTGAATCCACTCCAGACGGAAGGATTTTGTTGGAGTGTGAAATCTCGTACACTTCGAATTCAGATGAAGAGATAGAGTGATGGCAGAATCGGCTACACGAAGTAAAAACACTTGATTGCAACATGATGGTTAGATTGCTGCACTGTGTGACAACAGAAGCAAGGGATCTACCAACATATGATGGGTTCACAACGGTGAATGAATTCCTAAGAAAATTAGAAAGTGTAGTACCAAAATAGTAGCGGCTCGATGCACCGAAGTAGGGACTACATGCAATGCTTGCAAGATGGTGGGGTACGCATCAGGGAAGTTTTGGGGACTAGCACAGATGTAGAAAACTGATGAATCTACGATTTTGGAAACTGTAGATATGACTATTAGGAAAATATTACGGATGAGATGATCCACGCACACAACTCGCAAAATGGACCAAGATCTACAAGGAGGAGTCATAGCCTGAATGGGTACATTTATTCTATCATACCCTAGATGTCATACCCATGAATTGGTATACTAAGACGGAGCTTCGCCATGGTACAAGCGTGTGGGATGTCTTGTACGAGGGATTTCTGTTAACGTTCATGTTTGAAAATCATTGGTTAGATATTGTTGACGATGCGCTACAGGCAGTAAAAGCCACTATCTTCAAAAGACCTTAGAAGCCAATGGAATTACTTCAGCTAGAATGAGCGACACAGTTGAGTTGCAAGCTAGAGTGTTACAACATAGATGTTGAGGAGGATGATGAAGACCCACGAAATATGAAAATTTCAGAAATAGAAGGTTGTTTCGAGATTTGAGGACCATCACTTGAAAACCCCGACATCACCATGCTGCTAAAGACAAAGCAGGTCAACATTGGAATGGAGGTAAAGCCAAAGTGCGCAACGCTTGGGGACTATTGGGATGATGTCACGGTGGATAAGGTCACTGAGTTACTACATGAATACCAAGACTTATTT
Organism: Pinus taeda; assembly: GCA_000404065.3. Taxonomy (NCBI): domain Eukaryota; kingdom Viridiplantae; phylum Streptophyta; class Pinopsida; order Pinales; family Pinaceae; genus Pinus; species Pinus taeda. The sequence continues at coordinate 88,706 of APFE030801673.1, forward strand.
TCGACCAAAACTACGGATTTAGAAGGGATTGTTGGCGACGTAGGGATGATGAAGACCACCCTAAAACCCAACGCAAAGCCAGTCAAGCAGCAGCCTTACCGCTTGAATGTGAAGTATAAAGAAAAGGTCTGCGATGAATTAGAAAAAATGCTCACCGTCGAAATTATTGAACCAGTGGAAGAATCCAACTGGGTGAGTCCTATGGTAGTACAGGAGAAAAAACAGAAGGGAGAAATAAGAATATGTGTGGACTTCATGAAGCTGAAAAATGCCTGTGTACATGATCCATTCCCAACACCATTCATAAATGAAGTATTGCAGAATGTTGGTGGTCAAGAAATATACTCGTTCACGGATGGGTTCTCAGGGTACCATCAGACCAAGATCGCGCAGGAAGATAGGAGCAAAATGACCTTCGCAATGGAATGGGGCTGCTTTCAATACATTGTTATGCCGTTTGGACTGAAGAACACTTGAACTATATTTTTGTGCATCATTGTGGCCGCATTCAAAGAGTACATCCATAAGTTCTTGGAGGTCTATCTAGATGATTGGATTGTCTTTGGATTATTTAAGTATCATGTAGCGAGCTTATGTTGATGCTGGATACTTGTCGCTAACACCAAATTGCGCTGAACCTTAAGAAGTGCACATTCCTTGTTCCCTCTAGAAACTTGTTGGGACATGTGGTCTACAAATAAGGCCTGGTGGTCGACCCTACAAAGATTGTCGTTATCCTAAATTTGGAAGCACCACGAAGTGTTAAACAACTGCGCGCTACTTTGGGGCACATTGGATACTATAGGAAGTTCATCAAAAGTTATGCCAAAATAACAACACCGATGGAAAAGCTATTGAAAAAGGAAGTTACGTATTGCTAGAATGATGATTGCATGAATAGTTTGGATGTCCTAAAGGGGAAACTAGCCTCTGCTCCAATCTTGGTCTTCCCAAAATGGGATGTGCAATTTGATGTACATGTTGATGCATTGTGTATTGTGCTGGGAGCCATACTCACACAGGAGGGCGAGGAGGGCATGGATCACCCGATCGTGTTTTCAAGTCAAAGATTTTCCAAAGTAGAAAAGAACTATTCTACCACTGAGCGTGAGGGGTTGGCAATGGTGTACGCACTTCAAAAATACCGACACTATTTACTCGAGGGACATTTCAAGATATACACTGATCATTCCACGTTGAAATACCTCGTGAATAAGCCTGTGTTGGGGGGCGCATATGTAGATGGCTCTTACTATTCAAGAATATGATTTTGAGGTCATAGTCAAGATGGAACTCATGAACATAGGGCCAGATCACTTGTCACGAATTGAGATGGGTGAGGAACCCAGGAATTTGGAGGAGGGACTACTTGAAGCACAACTCTATTGCAATGCGTGTCATGGATGGAAACTTTGAAGATATAATCCACTTTCTAATAATAGGGAATGTACTGTGCCAAAGGAATACTCAGTCCAACAGAAGAAGGAATTGGTGGCGCACGCAGCAGACTTTTCTGTCATCGCGAGGCACCTCTACAAGATGGGCAATGATGAGATATTGTGAAGATATGTACCTAAATTTGAACGAGGTCAAATCCTCGTAGAAGCACATGGGGGTGCTATAGGAGGACACTATACAGGATGCACGACCACACAAAAGATTCTTCACGCAGGGTTATGGTGGTCGACCCTACACTAGGATTCAAAAGCATATTGTAAGGCCTGCAATATATGTCAAAGGACTAGAAAACCATCACGAAGGGACGAGATGCCACTAAATGACACTGCAGCCACTTGAAAAATGGGAAATTGACTTTGTGGGACTGATCAAACCTCAGTGAAAGATATGTGTGTGCTACATCATCCTTGCGACACAGTACCTGACATAATGGGTGGAAGCACAGCCGATCAAGGACTGTACGACCGCTACGACTATGAAGTTTTTCTTTGAAAACGTGTTGACATGATTTGGTTGTCTGAAGATCTTAACGAGTGATCACATAACACATTTTCAGAAAACTATATCATGCCACCCACAGGCTATTGGGACGGTAGAGGCATTCAACAAAATACTGTAGACTACACTGACCAACATATGTAACACACAATGAAATGACTGGGAACTGCATGTAAGTGCCATATCATGGGCCTACAGGACAACATGCAAGAAGTTCATAGGACAGACACCTTTCCGATTAGTCTATGGCACAAACGTTGTCATGCCGATGGAATACATCATACCTAGTCTGTGAATAGTAGTGCTCACAGGCATGATGGACCACGAAGCTCTCGAAGAAAGGCTCGTGCAATTAGAAGAACTCAAGGAAGAATAGTTTCTAGATGTTGATCTGATAATCACCCTATGAGTGATCTCAGTTAAAGATTCATAAAATGAAGGTATTACAAACACATGTGTTGCTGTGTGTCTATGTTATTTGAGCAACAGATCAATCAAATTGCAAATACAAAGAAACTTGAAAGGGAAAATAGCAGAGAAACATAGTAAGAAAACATAAGAACACAAGAAATTAGTAAGGAGTTCACCCTATCCTCCAGGGCTACATCTCTGGTCTAGCTCTTAGTGGTGGCCTTATTTTATTGTGTCCTAAAGTAGAGAATTACAATGAAGGAGCTCAATATGAGTCTCTTGAAATAGAATTTGCTTGGCAGGGTGGTTCTTGGATTCCCCAAGCCACTAGATTACACAGACCCTTTGCCTTACCAGCTCTTGACCTCTCTGGTCTTTAATGGAAGGAGCCTAATGTGGTGCTCAGTCCTTGATAGAACCTCTCAGGGTTTGCTCGATGCTGCATTATGCTACAGGTTAGTTCAGCTCTTTATCTCTTCTACTCTTTGCTTGATTGTTTCTTCCCTTCTCTGTATTCGTCTTATTCTTTTGGTTCTTCCTCTGCGTGTCCTTTTTGTTCTCTATTTATGGCTTTAAAGCTAGTCAATCTCATGGTTGTTTGATTCCCCTTCTACCTCCGTTGGATCACCTATTTTTGTTTAATTGGGATCCCCTGTCTCTGTGTCATGATCATTGACTCATAGGGAGTGGCCACTTTCCCTCCTACGAACTGCACCAGCTCTTCCTTGTTAGTTCGATTCTTCGATTACGTCGAGAAATGACTCATTCGCCACCTCCGCATCAAATCGGACCTCAAATTATTACATATCTCGGCTTAATCCCCTGTCAATTCCATCTTCTTCATCAGGCACGATCTCAGCCATTAGATCTGGAGCCCTCAGACCTGATGATTTTCACTCATTTCGCATGGTTGATTTGCTCGACTGTTAGCGCCAGATGAGCAACAGTTTTCTCTCTCCTCTGCTTGCCACGCATCAAGCACTGAGTGGAATTGCTCCATTTTCACAAAAACTGCTTAGCGCCCAAGGGTGCCCCCGATAAATACTATCAGTTTTTGGATTGCGGGTCCCGTCTTTGCCTCTAGTGCTTTTCCCCAAATTTTTCCTAGCTCCCATGCGACCGAGCGCTCATGGCCTGTCCTTCTCAAGGGTTTTTTCCCAACGATGCATGATTAGCTAATCGTGCATTAAAAACTGCCTCCTTTTCCCGATTGGGGCTTCCCAGGGTCTAGTTTCGCCTCCTGCACAGTCTCCATGGGCCTCAGTTAGCATGCTTTGACTGAGGTCCTCATTGTTCCACGCTGGCTACTAACTGCAACTGTTTAGAGGTGTTTCTGATCGCTCCATGCTCTTTGAATTCAAAATTTTGTCCTTGATTTAATAGAGTCATGGTTTTCTATTTTTCGTTTATGGATCTAATTCAGATCACGAACTTCCCACTGAAAAGCTTTTGGACCACTAAAAGTTGGTTTCCAAGAATTGACTAAGTGAAGATACAATTGTCTCACTTGTCCGATCCCAATCCACTTTGCACTGCTCTGCTTTGAACCTTTGAGCCCAATTTTGAGGTGCTCAACATCTCCTCTACGCATTGTCTTCACGTTCTGGTCTAGCACTGTGTATTCCTGCAATTCATTAAGATATTTAGGTAGCAAGTCATCAATAGAAGGCAATTGAATTTGCTCATCCGGGATCCTCAATTAGAGAGGGTTCAAACAATCTCAAGCAATCTGCATTTACGATTGAGTAGATGTGCATGTAAGCTGGTAGATCAAGGTAAAAAGCATTTTCACCAATCTTCTCAAGTATTTTGAAAGGTCCATACCTGATAGGCCTTAGCTTTTTACCTTCACCTTACATCCTGTCCTTGCTGATATATAGCTAGACCTGGTCACCCACTTGGAAACTATGCTCCATCCGATGCTTGTCATGCCTAGCCTTGTATTTGGCTTGGCTCTTTTCTAGCTATTCTTGTACTGTCTGGTGGATCTCTTAGATTTTTTCAATGAACCTAGTTGCCTTGTCCACATCATTGTGTCCATCAACTATGGTATCTTTACCAAAGACAAAATCCAAAGGAAACCTTGGTGTGAAACCAAAACAGGTCTCAAAAGGTGATCTCTATGTAGAAGAATGTTTTTCTCTATTGTAAGCATGTTGTACATAACACAAATGCTCATACCAAAGCTTGGGATGTTTGATGCAATATCCTTTGCGTAACTGGATCACTGTCCTGTTAACTAATTCTATCTGGCCATCAGTTATTGGATGAAAAGTTGTGTTTTTTTTCAATTTAGTGTCCATCAGTTCCCACAGACTTGACCAAAACTTCCCCACAAATCGGATGTCTCAATCAGATACAATAGAAGTGGGTAATCCAAAATGAACCCATACATGTTCAAAGAATAGTTTTGTAGTTTGTTCAGCTGTAATCTGTTTATTATAAGGTATCAAAATACACATTTTGTTGAACATATCCATAACAACATACAGATAATCGTGAATTTTCCTAGATTTGTGCAGTCCTCCAATGAAATCCATGGAAACACTTTCCCAAGGGTGAGAAGGAACTAGTAGTGGAGTGCACAAACCTAGTTTTCTATTGCTAGGCTTGCTTTAGCACACATAGTACACCCTCTTACATATCTAGAAATTGTCTCATTCATTTTTGGCCAATAACAAAATCTTTGCAGCTGTGCAATTGTTTTACTTACCCAAAAGTGACCTGATATTAGAGAAGTGTGTGCCTCTCTAACTATCTTTACTCTCTCAGTTTGTGGAATACAGAGTTTCCCACAATGGTATAAGAGTCGGCCCTTCACATGATAATCCAATTCTTCTACCCTTTTGCCTTGACTCAAAGTTTCATATACATCTTTAAAGTCTATATCTTGAGCATATTGCTCAATGTAGCTTTCATGTAGCACAAAATTATGCTTAAGTATAGTAGATGCATTTATAATGGGTCTCGATAACATGTCTACAACTTTATTATGTATGCACTTTTTATATTTGATGACTAAGTGAAACTGTTGTAGAAAAGCCATCCATTTGTAGTGTCTTGATTGTTACAACTTAGTTTGGGAGTGTAGATATTGAAGTAGTTGATGATCAATATGTATTATTGTCGCTTTGCCCATTAAGTAATGTTTCCACTTTTTCACACTTTGAACTAATGCATACAATTCTTTATCATATGTAGGATAGTTAACCACTACAGGATTAAAAGTCTCAGAATGATAACATATGGGTTTACTGCGTTTTGTCAACACTGCTCCCATGGCATAGTCACTGGCATCTATTTGGATCTCAAATGGTCTTTGTAGATTAGGTAGGGCTAGTACAGGTGTTGTACTAATCTTCTCTTTCAAGGTGTCGAAGGCTTTCTGATGTTTGCCTCCCCATTGAAACACCTTGTTCAATCTTGTTAAAGCATGTAAGGGAGCCGCAATTGAGGAAAAGTTAGAAATGAACTTCCTCCAATATTTTGCTACTCCTAAGAAGCTTCTCACTTCTGTAGCAGACTTGGGTTTAGGCCAGTTTACAATAACTGCCACCTTAGAGGGATCTATTTTCAATTCACCACCACCTACTATATGACACAAATAATTCAGATATGTTTTTCCAAATTCACATTTTGAGAGTTTAACATGAAGTTTCTCCCTTTTCAAAACATCTAATGTCTTCTTAACATGCTTTAAGTGTTCTTCCCACGTTTTTCTAAAAATCAGAATGTCATCCAAATACACAATAACAAAATCATCAAGAAAATGCCTAAGTACATCATTCATTAATCTCATGAAAGTAGCAGGAGCATTGGTCAAGCCAAAAGGCATAACTAGCCACTCATACAATCCATGCTTTGTTTTGAAAGTAGTCATCCATGCATCCTTTTCTACCACTCTGATCTAATGGTATCCACTATGCAATTCTAGCTTGGTGTAATAAACAACTTCCTTCAATTGATCTAAAAGATCATCTATGTGAGGAAGGGGATAATGATTTTTAATTGTTATCTTATTCAGTGCTCGGTAGTCAATGCACATTCTCCATGAGCCATCTTTCTTTCTCACCAAAACGATTGGTGACCCACATGGTGATGTGCTAGGCCTAATGAACCCCTTCTCGGGCAATTCCTGCACGTGCTACTTGATTTCAGCATTCTCTAAAGCAGACAACTTGTACATTCCAATGTTAGGCAATGGAGCATCTTGCTGCAAAATTATATCATGTACTATTTCCTTTTTGGGTGGTAGACCTTTAGGTTCTTGAAATAAGACATCATACTCTGAAAGAAACTTTTCTATATCAGCTTGCTGCTTGGCATTACAACCCTCAAATACATTGGTTCTTTCAGGTTTCTTTTCCTTTACAAACATCAGTGAGAATTGTTTGCATGAATTTATCATTCTTTTCATCTGCCCTGAGCTTTTGAGAGTATAATTATTCTTGAGATTATGAGCTCTTACAAAGTATTTGATTCCATCTTTAACAAGCAGATACTTGTTCTCAGCTCTATAGAAAATAGCTTTTCTATCATACAAGTAAGGACTTCCTAAAAAAATTCCACATATATCCAGAGGAATTATGTCTAACTCAACCTCATCTACAAATGCTGACCCAAAAGAAAGCTTGAGTTTGCACTGTCTAGTCACTTGTAGTTGTGCTTTATCATTCAACCATCCTAATGGGTATGGTTTCCTGTGAGGTGTAGTTGCTAATCCTAATTTCTTTACAATTGCTTTAGAAATTAAATTTACTTGTGAGCCAATATCAAACAGAGTACCAGTCTTTTGATATTTGGAAACTACTCGAATATGGAAAAGATCATGTCTTTTTGTCTCATTTTCTTCATCATTAATAGATTGAGCATAGTTACTAGTAGATGCTTTAGAATTCTTACCTTTTATGCTTGTGGCTGCAATGGTTGTTTCATCTCTTGAGTCTAACCCCAAATCTTTCTAAATAGTTGCAGCAGTCTTCTTCTTCTTGCCCTCAGACGTTTTAGGTCTCAGCTCTAGATGGACAATCCAACAATGCTCATCATCATGCGCATCCTTTTTATAGTAAGTGCATGAAGCTTTTCTTTTCTATGAAATGTTAGCCTTCCCTGCTTTCCATTTCTGCTTTCTTTTCTCCTTGCTTTTGCTCGCAGTGGGTTGGGATGGTCCCCCAACTTCTAGATTTCCATTTTTTCCTCTAGCTTCTAGATGAGTAGCTTGTACAGATACCTCATTTATACTAGTGGGATTAAACATGAGGATGGTATGCCTCATGTAGCTGTGTAGACCACTAATGTACTTCAACAAAGTCTCTGGTGAGTCTAACAAGATTCCTAGAATTAATGCTCTCTTTCTAAATTCTATAGTGTACCCTTGCATACTTTGCCCTTTCAACTGCCAAAGAGTTTTCCAACACATCATGGCTTGTTGCATGTAGGCCAATGGATAGAACTGCTTTGTTATGGCAGAAATAAATTCACTCCAGAAAGAGGTAGTCTTACCATGTCTTTTTATGTCAGCTTGGGTTCTGCCTTCCACCAAACCAAGGCAGTGCCTCCTAAGCGTAGGCTTGCTAGCTAAATCTTGTTCTTATTTGAGTCGATGTTCTGTACTCTGCAATAGACATCAATTTGTCTAATCAAATCATCCATCGTTTCTGCATTTAGCTCTCCATCATACACAGGAAAATCAAATTTAACATCTAGTTTGACCAAAGATGCTTTCGTGTTATGCACAGGGCTATTAGGAGGTGTGAGAAAGCTTTCCTATTTCCCTTTCCCTTTGGAGTGGTCATGGAAGTGAGACCCATCTTCTTCCTTGTCTTGTTTAGAACTCGATGAAGCTTCATCCTTATGTTTTCTAAAGTCCCTATAGATTTCTTCTACCATGGATTTTATGGCTAGGAAACTTTCTATGAATTGAGGGTCTAGCCCCATAGAACCTTCCTTTGTCATTGCCTTTCGAGGATAGACTCTCCCAATTTTAGGATTAGTTTTGAGCAACTCTGCTTCTCCTAATTTGAGCTTTGACCTAGTGAGCATTCACGACTAAACCAACACAAGATTGTCTAACTTTTACAGCCTAAAGCTCTGATACCACTTGATCTGACAATCACCCTATGAGTGATCTCACTTAAAGATTTATAAAATGAAGGTATTACAGACTCATTTGTTGGTGTGTGTTTATGTTATTTAACCAACGGATCGATCAAATTGCAAATACATAGACACTTGAAAGAGAAAATAACAAAGAAACACAGTAAGCAAACACAAGAACACAAGAAATTAATAAGGAGTTCACCCTATCCTCCAGGGCTACATCTCCAATCCAGCTCTCAGTGGTGGCCTTATTTTATTGTGTCCTAAAGCAGAGAATTACAATGAAGGAGCTCAATATGAGTCTCCTGAAACAAAATTTTCTTGGTAGGGTGGTTCTTGGATTCCCCAAGCGACTAGAGTACATAGACCCTTTGCCTTACCAGCTCTTGACTTCTCTGGTCTTTAATGGAAGGAGCCCAATGTGGTGCTTAGTCCTTGACAGAACCTCTGAGGGTTTGCTTGATGCTACCTTATGCTGCAGGTCAGCTCAGCTCTCTGTCTCTTCTGTTCTTTACTTCACTGTTTCTTCCCTTCTCTACCTTTGTCTTCTTCTCCTGGTTCTTCCTCTTCCTGTCCTTTCTATTCTTTGTTTATGGATTTTAACGCCAGTCAATCGCATGGCTATTTGATTCCCCTTCTACCTCCATTGGATCACCTACTGTTGTTCGCTTGGAATCCCCTGTCTCTTCGTCATGATCATCGGCTCATAGGGAGTAGCCACTTTTCCTCCTACGAATTGTGCTAGCTCGTCCTCTTTCATTCAGTTCTTCGATTACGTCGAGAAATGACTCATCCACCACCTCTGCATCAAATCAGACCTCAAATTCTTAGATATCATGGCTTAATCCCCCATCAATTCCGTCTTATTAATCGGGCGTGATCTCAGCTGTTAGATCTAGAGCCCTCAGTTCCGATGCCATTCACTCATTTCATGCAGTTGATTTTCTCAACTGTTAGCGAGCTATGAGTGGCTGTTTTCTCTCTCCTCCGCTTGCCACATGTCGGGTGTTGAGTGGAATCACTCCATTTTTGCTAAAAATGCTTACCGCCAAAGGGTGCCCCCAATAAATATGCCAGTTTTGGGAGCACGAGTCCCACCTTTACCTCTAGCACTTTTCCCCGCAGTTTTCCCATCTCCCATGCGACCGAGAAATCCTGGCCTCTCCTTCTCTAGGGTTTTTTCCGAGCAATGCGTGATTAGCATAAAAAACTACCTCCTTTTCCCAGTCTGGGCTTCCCAGGGGCTGTTTTTGCCTCCTGCATAGTTTTCATGGGCTTTGGTCAGCATGCTTTGACCGAGGTCCTTGTTGTTCCACACTAGCTGCCAACTACCATTGTTCAAAGGTGTTTCTGATTGCTCCATGCTCTTTGAATTCAAAGTTTTGTCCTTGATTTAATACAGTCATGATTCTCTATTTTTCCTTTATGGATCCAATTCAATTCAGATGGATTTCATCAGTAGGTACAAAAGCAGCAGGAAAAGGCCTGACACAACCGCCATATCAAGTTGTGCACCTTCAAGGTAAATAACTTAGTACTACCATATGACAGTAAGTTTGAAATTTTTTTGGGAAAATTCAAAATGCACTAGTTGGGACCATACGTGGTAAAGAAGGTCACAGATGAAGGTGTGGTCGTTCTAGTCAAACTAAATGGTGAACCCTTCCCAGGCAAAGTAAATGGCAGTCGCTTGAAACCCTACATGGGTGGGTCAGCTCTTTGACTAACCGATTGAAGCACAATCTTCGCGACCCAAGGAGCCAAATAAGGGCGTAGTACTATAAACAAATGCAACAGATGCTGGTACCAAGGTAAGAACACAACTCATTAACAGAATATTCAAAAGCAATAATGCATCAGGTAGAACAGGCAACAACTCAGTGCACTACCGACATTCAAGCCGTCAGGACTAGTTGGAGGGATTCTGTGCCAAGATCATCACCTGATAGAGTGACTCGAGGGCGAGTCATGATGTTTGTGTTGGGGTCCTATTGGGCATGGAATCCCCCTACAACATGTTTTGGGGCTCAAAGCCCAAGTTTTGGTCAAAGGTATTGTAAAACTCCATGAATTGTGGGTGCGGAGCGTGAAGTATAGGTTGAGTCATAGGGTTATCCACCCTAAGTATTGTAGTAATGTAATTTCATATTAGCCTACCCATGGTATGTGGACCCTGGGATTATCTAAATAGATCGAGGCTCTAAGTTGTAAAGATAGCCAATTGGAGAAATAGATGAATACAAATGGTTCGAGCATAGAGTAAGAGTCTAAGTGTATTGGGTCATAGTAGTAGGAAGAGGCTCTATACCTGAGTGAGCGGAGGCTTAGTAGAGTCTGCAAATGAGTTTGTAGACCCCTGCAGCTGAGTGTGTAGGGCGATGTTGAGTCTGTAATCTTAAACGAAGAATAATAAAGAGAAGTTGATTGAAATTTCTGTGCATCTGCTTGTGTATTTCCATCTTTACATTTATACTATTTTTTTATTGCACGCACTTATATGATTGTTGGATATATTGTTAATTATCATGGGTGTTACAAAAATAAGTTAAGTAATAGGGTAAAAAAAGGTTAAATAAGCAAGGAACTTGGTATAATATGGATCACGTCCCGAGTGGGGATGCACGAAGGCCAGCCTCACAGCTTATGAGGGACTAATAGGTGTGTGTAGTGACATGTGCGCAAGGTCAAACCACGGACCACCAGAAGTTCATCAGAAATCCCCAGGGTGCGGAAATTTGGTTCTAACACCCTCCCATACTACTTTGGGTGAGACCTTAGTCCGCGCTCCATGGACTATTGCCAAAAGGGCCAGTAGTACCAGGATTTACTTGGCTAAATCACCTCTGAACCTGGCTTAGGACAATATAAGGAAACGTTCCACCTGCTATGTTTTAATACCAAAGGAACAATGAAACAAACTTGGTACAAGGATTCGTGAGTGTATCTTCTTAGGGTATTTGAATACCTCCAAAATAGTATCATATATTTAGTGCATTTAATAAGAAGTTTGTTATATCTAGAGATGTAATCTTTCTTAAATCTTCCAAAGCTAACAATGTTGTTGAGCAATAGCTGGATTACTTGGATAGATTCAGACATGAAAAATCATTTCAAGAATTTGATAATCATATTACACATCTTGAAGGGGGGATTCCTATACTAGATCAATCTGTGGAATCTTGTTCTGAAGTACTCTCCCCCACACATGAAGCTCAAACCACTGATGATACTTTGAGTGATGTGATTGGTAGAATTGGGAGACTCAATATTGATTCAGTCCCAACTCAGTCAACTAAGTAGCTTGGGCCATGTCAGAAAGGTCCTCCAAAATGGCCAACAAAGACACTTGAAAGAGTTTATCCTGATGAGGTTTGAAAGACAGGAACAAGAAATTCAACTAGGAAAAATGGAGGTGATGTAGATGATTCTGATTTGCCTATTGATATGGTTGTTTCTTATGACTGTGAACTAAATTTTTCTACATATTTTGAACAAACTTCCTTGAAAGAAGTTGCTTCTCATGATGAATGGAAAGAAGTGAAGCAAAAAGATTATGATGACTTGATAAAGAATGGCACTTGGAAGATGGTTGATCCTCCATTGGGAACCACACCAATTGGCTGCAAGTGGGTCTACAAGAACAAGTATAAAGTTGATGGCTCACATGACAAGCACAAAGGCACACTTCTGGTGGAAGGTTTTGCACAGAAGGAAGGGGTTGATTATGAGGATACTTTTTCCCCCACAAAAAATGGGCTACCATCCAGACACTCTTTGCCTTGGCAACTCAAAACAGTTGGAAAGTCCATCAAATGGATGTAAAAATTTCTTTCTTGAATGGAGATATGAAAGATAATGCTTTTATGTTCCATCTAGAAGGATTTGTTTTGAAGGACCAAGAATACAAAGTATAGAAACTTGTGAAATCCTTATGTGGCCTCAAGTAAGCACTACGAACTTGGTATTAAAATTTATCTGAGCATCTTCTGAAACTCAACTTCAAACATTATGATCTTGATGATGCAACTTTGTTTATCAAGAAAGTTGGAAAAATAGTTGTATATCTTGTGGTGTATGTAGATAATATTTTGATGTGAAGGAACAATGAGAGATACATTGTATCCATAAAGAAGGAATTGAGGAAATGTTTTGAAATGACTGACTTGGTTTATGTTCACTACTATCTTGGTATTGAATTAACTCAACATATGATGTTTATACTGCTCTCTCAGAAGAAGTATATTGGAGTGTTGTTGAAAGGTTTCGCATGGCTGAGCGAAATCCTTTGGCTAATCCAATGGAACAGAACTTGAACCTTACATCCATTAAAGGAAAATAATTTGAGGTTGCAACAAAGTATATATAGCTTGTAGGAAGTCTCAACTACTTGACTACTACTAGAACAAACATTTTATTTGTTGTTGGAATCCTCTTCAAGTTTACGCAAAAGCCTCATGAGGGACATTGGTCTGCTACAAAAAATTTCTAAAGCAATTTAATGGAACTCAAGACTTTTGAATCAAGTATACAAAGTTGGGAAACTTCATCTTGATTGGATACTCTCATTTAGACTTCGTTGGAGACAGAAATTAGGCTATGTACTTCATGTTATGCTATGAGTCTTGGATCAAGAGTTACCTCCTGGAGATCATAAAAAAAATTATTTCCAACATATTACATGATGCAGGAGCATTTGAGCACTCAAGTTGATTGGATACTCTGATTCATAGTTCGTTGGAGACAAATAAATTGGGGTATCTACTTCAGGTTATGCTTTGAGTCTTTTATCAAGAGTTGTCTCCTAGAGATCATGAAAAAAATCAGTTCCAACATATTACATGATGCAGGAGCATCCGAGCACTCAACTTGATTGGATACTGTGATTCAGACTTCGTTGGAGACAAAGAAAATGGGGTATCTGGTTCAAGTTATGGTATGAGTCTTGAATCAAGAGCTATCTCCTCGAGATCATGAAAACAATAAGTTCTAGCATATTACATGATGCCCGAGGTTCCGAGCACTCTTCATTAAAAGAGGAATCCAAAGCTGAGAAGGAGGAGACATGGACAAACGTGCAAACCAAGTGGCAAATTCTGTCAAAACAGGGCTAAAATGATGGAATGGATAAAGTCTCTCAAAGACTTATTTACAATAATTTAAGCTGCCATGTATGCATATAGAGAGATTAGGGGTTTGTTGAGCGATTGTGGTAGAAATTCATGGATCATAAATGATCCCTCCCTTTTGTAACTTATTGTATAAGAGAGTCTGTAAGGAGGTGAATATATAGAGAGCCAGATAGAGATTTGTGTAAAAAAGGTTTGGATTCAATGTAGTCAAGAGGGGAAAGTGTGACTAAGGCTGAAATGCCTTAGAATGTAATCTAATTCTGTGTATAATATAAGATATGTGTGTTATGTGGAAATTGTGTGGTTATATATTGTTTATGTGTAGAAAGAGTTGAATCCTGTTTATAGGTTTTTTGATCGACCATCAATCACTATGAGGATCGACGGCAATCCAAAGTTAAACAAGTCAATTGTTGGTTGAAGTGTCATGTGTGAAAACAGAGTATGGGAGACGAATTGCGTTTTAACACAGATTCCATTATTAATGAATTAGATTAAGTCAAAGAAGGAATAGACGGAGTAATTCATAGGATCCATCATGTCTTATAGATTGGAGGTTAGTATTGACGGCCAATGGCGGAAGACGAAGCAAAGACTAGAAATAATCTGGATCATGAGATCTATAGATGGGCATGGTCAAATGGATATCGAGTTGGAATAAGCGCGAAAGTTAATCTCGAAGTAGGACCTGAACTTTTATAGATTGAGGGTTTATAATTCTCATCAGGTCTATCATGTGGCTAAACATCAGGTAAGTGATCCACCTGATATTGCTATGGAACATCACATCAAATGGGTCTTAATCAAATGGTTATAAAGTGTCGGGTTAGTTTGTTGATCGAGGAAGACATCAACCATCAGATTGAGAACCAGATCGATGGTTGAGAATTAATCGCAAATTATATTTCGCGAAAGTTAGGGGCTAGCAGATGAGGCCAGTTTGCGATATTGCAATGAAGCGTGAGCCATTGGATCAGAGAGTAAGATGGACAGCGGAGATTGAAGCTGATAGAGCTCGAGTGAAGAGACATACCCGAGAAGTTTATGGACATGGATTTAATTTATTTGAGATCTAGCCTTAGGAGTTCATGATTGGGTTTCCATGTATTTCTGTGTATTTTCGATGAATTGTGTTGTTCCAGATTTTAAGGCAAAAGTTCCAATTAACGCTTCCACTAGAAACGTGGGCCCATAAACCATAGGTCCACGATCAATATTTTAGAAATTAAAGGCAAATTGCCTTAGCACAATTTCTCCTTTCATCAAGTGGTATCAGAGCACAGAAAGGTTTTCCTGCGTAAAGGCGATTTCATGTAGAAGGAGTGCAAGTAGAAAGAGAAGGAGGTACAATTATGTTAAAGCTTGGTGAGTTTATGGTCTTTACTGTCGTACATATAGCGGTAGCAGAAGGTGAGAAGACTTGTAGCAACCTAGAGCAAGGAGGGCTGAATTGGTTCCAGAGGAGAGAACCAGAAGGATGCCAAAAGACTAAGCTCAAAAGAGAAAGCTTGGTGAGGTATCATGTAGTAGAGAAGACTGTTATTTAGAGGTTTGTTTGCAACTCACAGAAGATCATGAAGGCAATTCCACTGAGGAAGTGGGTAGAATTGCTATGGGATTAAGGAGAAGCATATGACCAGGAGGTCATAAATTTTTGTGCCTCGGGAGTCTGATGCAGGAGCATTCGAGCACTCTTCATTAAAAGAGGAATATAAAGCTAAGAAGGAGGAGACATGGACAAATGTGCAAACCAGGAGGAAAATTCTGTTAAAACGGGGCTAAAATGATTGAATGGATAAAGTCTGTAGAAGACTTATTTACTATAATTTAATTTTCGATGTATGTGTATACATAGATTAGTGGTTTGTTCAACGATTTTGGGAGAAATTCATGGATCGTAAATGATCCCTTCCTTTTGTAACTTCTTATATAAGAGAGTATGTGCAAGGAGGTGAACATATAGAGTGACAGATAGATATTTGTGTAAACAAGGTGTGGATTCATTGTAGTCGAGAGGCGAATGTGTGACTAAGGCTGAAATGCCTCATAATGTAATCTAATTCTGTGTATAATATAAGATATGTGTGTTATGTGGTTGAATATTGTTTATGCGTCGAAAGAGTTGAATCTTGTTTATAGGTTTGTTGATCAACCATTGATCACTGTGAGGATCGATGACGATCCAAAGTTAAACAAGTCAATTGTTGTGTGAAATGTCATGTGTGAAAACATACTATGGCAGAGGAACTATGTTTTAAGGTAGGTAGGTTACATAATTAGCGAACGAGATTAAGTCAAAGGAGAAATAGACAAATTAATGCACAGGAACCATCAAATCTTATAGATGGACAGTTAGTATTGACGATCAATGGCAGAAGGCAAGGTGAACATGAGAACTGATCTGGATCGTCAGATCTACAGATGGGCATGATCGGACAAATATCGTGCTAGAATAAGTGTGGAAGTTAATCCTAAAACTGGACCCAAACATTTATAGATTAAAGGTTTATAATTCTCATCGAGTCCGTAAAGAGGCTAAACATCGCGTAAGTGATCCACTCGATATCGTTGTGGACCATCAGATCAAATAGGTCTTAATCAAATGATTATAAAGCATTGAGTTAGTTTGATGATAGGGGAAGACATCAACTGTTGGATCGAGAACTAGATCAATGGTTGAGAATTAATCACCAATCATATTTTGCAAAAGTCAAGCGCTAGTAGATGAGGCGAGTTTGCGATATTGCGATGAAGCGTGAGCCATTGGATAAGAGAGTAAGATGGACGGTGGAGATTGAAGCCGATAGAGCTTAGGTGAAGAGACATACCCTAGAAGTTTGTGGACACAGATTTAGTTTATTTGATATGTGGCCTTAGGCGTTCATGATCGGGTTTCCATGAATTTTCGTCTATTTCAGATGAATTGCGTTGTCCTGGATTTTAAGGCAAAAGCACCAATTAATGCTTATGATAGAAACATGGGCCCATAAACCACAGGTCCACGATAGATATTTTAGAAATGAAAGGGTGATTGCCTTAGCACAATTTCTCCTTTCATCATTACACAACAGAGGAAGAGTATGTGGCAACAACTGAGGCAACAAAGGAAATTGTGTGGCTCATGAAAATTCTAGAATATTTGTAGGTGAAACAAGTGCAGTCAAATCCATTCATGATTGAGAACACCTCTACAATAAAGTTTTCCAAGAACCCAAAAGTTCCATGATTCAAAGGAAGCACATCAATACAAAATACGATCTGATTTGACATCATGTTGAGGCCAAGACAATCCATCTGTTCCACTATTCCACTAATGAGAAGGTTGTAGACATATTCACCAAAGTGTTTGGAAGAGAAAAGTTTCAAAGGTTCATAATGATGCTTGGACTGACCAACATCCCTTCAAATTAAGATAGGGAATGTTGACACTTAATAACTGGGATTGGGTGAATATATGTAAATAATGTAAATAATAAATAATGCAGAATGTGAATATGAAGAGACACTGGGAGGTGAGGCCCAAGAGTCTCTCCCTCCTTTTATATATCCATTAGCAATCTTAATGAAGAAACACAATTTCATTTGAGGAGTTACCTCGTGGTGTGATATTGTTCAACAAATTTGCAAGGTAATTCTTCTTGGATTCCATGTCATGAGCAGGTCATTGATTTTGTGTCCAGTAGGGAAACCCCATGAATAACATCATTGCATGTCATGCCATGTAAGAAAATTATAATATAATATATATAATAAAGTAAGAGGCATACAATGAATAATGTAAACTGAATATGGTGTCTCTGCACTCTGTCAAGCGAAGCCATAAGTGGAATCACAGAAAATCATATGAAATAAAGAAGCAATCATCTGATTTAATATAAAGAGAAAGATAACATATGATGCAACTTAAAGGAGGAAAGTGGCTCCTCCAAGCAAGGTGGCTCAAAACATAGCCATCATCTCCAAACTAGCAAAAGAGATAGTCATGCAACACTTGGTAAGGAACCGGTGACATGGCCTTGAGACGAGGGGCTAGATGCTAGAGTTTGAGCTATGCGAAGGTGGCTAAGGTTGGTGGGATGGTGATTTTAAATGGAAAATCCATACGAGAAGAGACAATTGGGGTAATTGTAGTAGGAGGAGAAGTGGGCAATGGCACTATCATGGATTGAAATGGTGATGCCTTGGGTGTTTTAAGCAGAGAGACAAACAAAGAGTCCTAAGGTTTTCAGATTAGCTCATTAAAAATCCTAACGGTTCAAACCATACAGACGAGCGATGGATGAAACCGTTGAGACACAAAATGATTGTCCTCAACGATATGCAGGAAGAGGGTGATCTATTCACTGGAGGAGTTGGGTGTTAATCAATGTGTCGGTTGGAGGAGGGCACTAATTAATCACAAACACATTACCGAACGACGTATCAATTAAAAAATCTTTCGTAAGACCGATGACTATTTCACATCGAACCCAATTTTATTTAAAATATTAACATGAAATATTTTTTATTGGTATCGCTCCATCCTCCCTTCCGTAGAGCTGTCGGTATGAGAATAAGGCAAAGCATTTTCTAAGCATATTCAGCCTAAAGCTAAACTTTCTTGCCCAATTATATTTAAAAAAAATGTCAACCACTGAAGTTGAAATAAAAAGGCTTTGACTAACAAAATAGTTCAATTACTATGCTAAATGTCTATTTATAGAATAATACTAATATGAATAAGTATATACAATATAATTACTTACTATGTTTGGATAATACTATATTTACTTTAATTTATATAAATTTTTAATCCTAAAAGAATGTTGTTAATATTAATATATGCACGATGTTAATCTATATTATAGTCTATGTAAAAACATATTTTTTGTAAGTTGTAAATAGTTTACTACTATATTTTGATTACTGCTTAGAATCTGCTAGGTTTTCCATCCACCGAATGCAGGTTCTGGCCTTTCTCATGGCCTATAATGTGATCGCTCCGTCTCTTGCAACCCGATGCTAAGGTATTCACAAAAGAAACCCAAATATTTTAAATATAGCTTTAATAAATTTGATTGCGAAGTTTAATGCTAATTTTGTAAGAGCGCGGAGCAGTATCTTCTCACACCAGCGTCCGGCTTGGCTGTTACATGCAGTGTGCAACTATTACTTTCAGCACTCATGGTTAAATCTTGTAGGTGAAAATTTATTTTCAATGAAATATGTGAAATTAACTAAATATTAATGTTATTATTTACGGCCGCTTCCATTCCTTGCACCGACATTTCTCTTCGTAATCCGTTTCAATTCGAATTTCACTCAGTTTTAATTCTGACTTCAATGTCTGATACGAAAGAGGAAATGGAAGGAGGTACTAAAACACCCTCTTGCTACAAGTTTTCTCTGTATCTCTAGATATTGTTTGACTGACGATTTCACACAGAAATACTTAATACATAAATGTTGTTGTAATCTCTTAATTGATACAATTAAAGACTGTTTGTTTGTCGTTGTGTTAACACCCAGGTTGTTCCCTTTGACTCCCAAGGGAATACAACCGGGGTAACCACTAACCAATCTTTGGATTACAGCTTCTAGCCCAACTGTAATCAGAGAGGGGTCTCTCTTTAGGGTTTTTCTCTGTTCTGTGGAGTTTTTAGGCTAGTTATGAGGTAAGGGTTTTGGTTTATGTTTGGTTGAAAGGATGTCTTTCTGTACCTAAAGTGGAAATCTGCAGATAATGTTAGTCCATTGGGCAATGGAGTCTGTGGCTACTGGTTTTTTGAAATCTTGAGTTTGAGCAGTTAGAATTACAGGGCCATTTAAATACTTCATAAAACAAACTTGAAATTATGATGGTGAAATGTAGACAACTAGTGAAAAGCAATTAAGAATTTTTCAGTAGGCTGGGGTGTGGGAAAGAGATATATTCCTCAGGAGAAAACTTGAATTCCTGAAACAATAATCACTGTGAAAGATATAGTATGAAAGGGTAGCAATTAAGAATTGCACCTTTATTACTATAACTGAAGAAGACATTTAAAATAGCTTAGATTGAGTTCAGGGTAATCTATGATTAAATCCTGGGACTATTCTTTTTCCTTGCCATTAACTGTAAAGCAGAGAAGCATGAAAGAGATATGAAAATATAACAAAACACATAACGAAGAGTTTAGGGAAAACTTATTGTGCCATGAAGTACGCAGGAATCCTGTAACATTCAGTTAAACACCACAATGCATCAAACAACACAGAGCTTTGGAAATTCCATCGGCTTTTGTATTACTTCTCTGAGAATTTACAGTAAAAGTACTCAAGGAGAGACATCAAGAACAACCAACCCCTGCAAACTCATGTGAGGGGGAATATATAGAAATGTTTCATACAAAATAGCTCAGGCATTGAGTCATCTGAGAAATAAATATCTTCACCAACTCGTACAAGAAATAGCAGATAAGAAGTTATTGCAGCTTTCAATACAACATGAATGCTCTTTAATTCTGTCAGAAGATTTTGACCTTTGGAGGTCACTGAGTCGGTCAAACGCTTTGTTATAAATGAAGAATGACGTGTCTTTGCAGCTCTGTCTTCCTGTAGCTTTTCAGCCCTGTCACCTATGACTGTCAGTGCT